>PVLC010016417.1:0-35480 GCA_004027655.1 Graphiurus murinus | reverse complement strand
TGCGGTACTGGGGATTGAACTCAGGGGCATTCTACCTCCGAGCTATACCCCCAGCCCCTTTTTATTCTTTATTTTGAAACAGAGTCTCACTGAGTTGCAGAGTGCCTCACTAGGTAGCTGAGGCTGGCCGCGAACCCGGATCCTCCGGTCTCAGCCTCCCGAATGCTGGGATTACAAGCGTGCGCCACCACGCCCGGCTGATGTGTTATTTCTTTAACAGATTTTATCTTCCCTAGTTAGACACTACAGTTAATCACAGATGTTCTGACAATTTCTGGTAACTAACATCGATCTAGTTATTTGTCTATAGCTGTATTGCGTTTAGACACAACATTTTTAAACAGAAGATTGTTTTGAGATTCATTTAGAGTAAAAACAATGAGTTTCTTCTCATTAAAATAATAATTTTAAGACGGCATATTTATATCCATGCTATTTTTCTAAAGTCTAGGGGAGAGTGGAGTTGGAGGGAGAGGGAGAGTCAGTGAAGGAAACGCTGTGCAACTTACTTAACTTTTGTACAAATGTAAAATTACCAGTGCCAATCTCAATATCATGTCTGGGGAAGGAGAGGGAGTGGGGAGAGAGCTGGAGGAAGCTCATCAAGCACTGTGTGCATGTATATCCTTATCACGCTGAACTACAGAATGATATGAGATTACAATGCACCAATAAAAGTATTTTTTAAAAAATCAGCATATAATTTGAGGCCAGCCGATATCACCAGGAAATATCATCTGAGAAGGCAAGTCATTTTGAATAATTTTTGCTTTTTTTCAAAATTATATTTGTGGAAGGAGAATATTTAGAATTCAGCTCTTTTATAATGTGAAGGATATTATCCTGGGGTGGAGGGTTGAATACAAACCGAAAGAAAAAAAGGCAATTTTCATGTGCTTATTTTTGCTGCCTAGCTGCCAGCTCTTTATGTCACATGACAAAGATTACATGGAGATTTTAATCTAGCATGCTTACTCTATATCTGGCAGTGTGTCCTTGGCAGAAGTATCCTGAACAGAATTCTGACATAGTGAAGCTCCCTTACTATTCTATTTTAAATATATATTTATTTCACTGTGATCTAGTATTACTGCAATAGATGAAAGCCAAGCATCCCTCATCTGATTAAATCACAAATACATCTCAAAATTTATCCTCTTCTGCTTTTGATTCTATTGAATACACAGCAGAACACCCTAATTCAACTAAAACCTACATTTCAGGAAGCAATAAATTTTGATTTATGTTTTTGAAATTACATTTCATTCTTGTGTCTTAAATCAAGAATTGAGTTTCTTTCTTACATTCCCACTACATTGAGCATTCATTATATTCTCACGAAGCTAAGTCCACAATCTTCTGCAGTGACTCAGAGTAACTGTAGCAACAATCTCATGTGTCCTGATTCTCTATTCAAACAATATTAAGGATGTACTCAAGGAATTAATCAGTTTCCAGGTGAGTCATAACTAGAAGTTATGAACCCTTTCTTTTGTCCTTACTTTTTAGAATGAATGCTACAGGACAGCTTTAGTGAGAAAAATATAAGTTCATAATTACAGAAAGAGAAGCACAAGGTATCAAATGAGTCATAATACCTAGTACAAGTAATTTTCTCCAGTTATGGAAATTCTGTCATTCAATGCAATGCTCCCAAGTAAACAGCCTTCATTTCATAGTTGCAGGAATTCTACCACATAAAGAGTCAGAAATAACTGGGTTTTTTAATTGAACTGAAATATCTCAGGGTTACTAGTAATTATGTGTATTTAAAATGATGGAGTACCAAAACATGGGTGGAGTAGTGCACAGACTGTTCTCAGAGAAGTGGACTAAACAAAAAAGTGCTGCTTTTCATGAAAGAAGCCTAAATGTTCCCTGGTAGAAATTACTACGAAAATGTAATAATCAGAGAATGTAGAAGTCAACCTTAAATGAATGCAGAGACGTCTTCATGACAACAAACAATCTGTAGTCTACATTGATTTATCTACTACCATATATGTCCTTCCTAAAGGAACCAGACAACAATGAACATTAGAGGCAATGCCGTTTGGGCATAGAGTGAGTTTTAAACAATACCCAACACAATAACAAATATCAGGATAAAGTGAAAATGAAAATTGCCATTAATCTAAGAACCAACTAAATAACTTTAAAATATATTAGCCATGGGGAAAGGACAGCCTCTTCAACAAATGATACTGGGAAGATAGCATCTCCATCTGCAGAAGTGTTCCAACTGCAGCATCTTCTCCTGCAACAAAATTAGAACCTCTTCTCATGCCATACTTAACAATGAACTCAAAGTGGATTAAAGACCAAACTATAAAGCCTGAAAAATAAAATAATGGTGTTCACAATGAGTTGGGTGGTAAAATTATAGGAGTTTCATATAAACTATGCCTATAACCAGAAAATATATGACAAAAATATCAATTGTTTTTCATTAGAAAATAAATTATTCAGATTGTTAAATAAAATGTTGCATGAATTAACAGAATCTATTGATCAGTGATAAAATGGAACTCCCCATTCTTTTCTTTATGAATTATACATAAATTAAGTTTTAATTGTTACAAAAGACCCACCATTTCACAAAGCACCTTCCTCACTAGTGGAAAAAAATGAAAAGATTTTGTGTCTCTGATTTGTAGTTATTTAAATTTTCATCCTTCTAAAATATAAGAGAAAGGCACTTCATCTCGATAAATTTTAATTTTAGAAGTAATTCTTGTAAAAAGAGTGCCTCTCAGCCAAATATGAACTAAAACACTTTGAGTATATTGAATTCACTGTTATGGATTTATCTCTTCAGTTGCCCTTACTAAAAATAGCTATTCTAGTCTGTTCATATTTGTATGACCTTAGATAGTAATTTGAAAATTCTATCCCATAACCATCTCTCTACAAATATAAAGAAATAAATTCTCCTTAAACCAACATCATGCAGTAAAATAGCCTTTTTAAAGCAAATACACATGTATGCACACACACACACACACACACACACACACACACACACCACACACACACACTTTTTCAGGGTGGTTTAGAAGAAAAAAAAATGGCCCTTATTAATCAAATGAAACAAAATAAGCAGATATGTTATTATAATGCGAAGTATATGTTCATGAAAATTGACTTTTACTCTAAGGATTCAAGAATTTTTTAAAATAACATTTTGTTTATTGTAACATATTCCTTTTAAAGTACAAAAGTTGTTAAATTTATTTAGTGCATCCACAATTTGAAACACTATCTGCAAGAAAAAAAGGGAATTATGTCTACAATTTATTGGAAAGGGGAGAACTAAAGGAAGTTGACCTAGTTATACTCTGCACAGACTGTCTGACATCACTGTGAAAAACAATCCTCTTGATAGCAGGCACAGGATGACATCCACCGAGACATAGTGTAAGCCAAGAAGCTTTGTGCAAGAAGCAAAACTCTAGAGGTGAAACACACAATGCTTCAAGTGACTTCAGAAAACTTAGGTGTTTCTGTCTTCAAAGGGAGAAAAGCATAAGAAAAATGACAATTTTAAACAGTAAACTAGTTCAGTCACTACAGTGCAGAAAAGAGCTTTCTTTGTTGCCTGATTCTATAAGCTCTCCATTGCCCACAGGGATTTCCAAGAAAGGAGAAAGAAAATCACAACTGTTCAGAAAAACAAGTGGATGTCCCCTTTCCAAATTTTCTATTCCTTGAAAAACTTCAATAATGTAGGCAGAAAAGAATAAGAGATACTATTGTGTGGATACAGAACTAATCTCTATCTCTGACAATCTCCTCTCTCTTTCATTTATTCTTAAAAAAAGAGAATTGAATCTTACCAGCTCAAACACAGTGTCTGAAAATTAAAGATCTATAGGATTTCCAGCTTCATATTTTCTTCAATAACAAAGAAAATCCCTCTCCCACATCTATATTATATAGAAGACAAAAGTTTTTAATAAAGAGTCATTATCATTGTGCCCTACTTCACAATTTCAAAATTTATTTATTTGTACACTTATTCATTCAATAAATATTTAAGGAGTGCCTGTTATATTCTAAGGAATAAAACAGTTGAAAGCAAAACACCTGCTGTTATAAACTTTTCATAGTAAAATAAACTAATAATAATAATTTTCATAATAAAATAAACTAATGGTAATAAAAAATAGTAATGTTAGAAGGAAGCAAGTGTGATTTTGTTTTAAGTACAAAGGTAAATCACAGAGACTTGTTGAAATTTTAAACCGAGATGACCATGATAATGGTCACCAAGAATATGTGCCATGTAGCTATCTGATAGAAAAGCATTGCAGGCCAAAGAAAAGGCCAATGCAGTTATTTAAGATTTAATATGCTGGCATTTTGAGGGAAAGAAAGCAAGTGAGAATATAAAGAGATGGTATTGGAAATACAACAGAGCCCAGATCATGTAAGACTTAGTGAACCTTTCATCAGGATAAGGAAATGTCCACTCTATTTATATTTAGTTGAAAGTTTTATCATGAATGGTTTGGGGGTTTTGTAAAATGCATTTTATGCATAGAGATCATCTATTTTTCCCTTTAAGTCTGATGATATGTTAAATAAAAGCTATTCATCAATCAAGGCTCAGTAATTTGAATTTACCATAGCAACAGACAAAACGATATCATTTTATATACAGAATGTTGAAACTACCATGCATTCATGGAACTAATCCCATTTTCTTGAGATAAATTTTCCCTTTTTTAATATACTTTTATTGGTGCTTTGTAGTCTCACCTCATAATGTAGTTCAGAGTGATATTGGCTTTAGTTTAGTAAAAAGCTTTAAAGCATTCTTGTCTCTTCTATTCTCTTGAACAATTTGTGCAGAATTTGGGTTATATCTTTTTTATCTACTTGGTTCAACTTATATTGAATTTCTCTGAATCTAGAGTTATGTTGTAAGAAGATTTTTTCCAATGAATCTAATTTATTTGAATGTTTGAAGACTATTTAGGCAATCTACTTCCTGAGTGAGCTTTGGCAGATTTTCCTTTTAAAAAATATATTTATTTTGTATTTACTGGATTTATTGCCATAGATTCAAATGTCCTCTTATAATTTTAATGTCTCGGGGATCTCTAGTGATGTTCTTTCTCTGATTCTTTATATTGATGATTTCTGTCTTGTCTTTTACCTTGATTAGTCTAATTTCAGGTTTATTAATTTTATTGTTTTCCAGAAAGCTGCTTTTATATATTTAAATTTTTCTTTATTATTTTTATTTTCTGTTTTATTAAATTCTTTTCTTATCATTGCTATTTTCTTTCTTTACCTGAGCTGGATTTAAATTATTTTTCAGTCTCTGACCTCTGAAAACAGAATGTTTGATTATTGACTCGTGGCCTTTAACACTTATGGTACAGCCATCCTGTGAAGCACTGCTTCAGCTGCTCCCTATACATTTTTGAATGTTGTGTTTTTATTTTATTTTAATTTGCATATTTTCTATTTCTTGTATGAATTCTTCTTTGATTCATATGTTATTGGTAAGTACCTCTTTAAATTTCTAAATACTGTGAGAAATCCAAATGAATTCTGCTTTGAATTCTTAAATTATATTATAATAAAATATACTTTGTATTATGATTAGACAGATGGACCCTAAAATTCCAACACCCAGTTTCAAAGCATTTATAATCTCCTCTTATAACCCTGTAAATTTGATTGGATATAACTACAATATAGGCTATGTTGTATGCCACAAAGGAAAGTGACTTGCAGATCCCTACAGATAAAAAGAAATTGAGAATTAGGAATTTAATTAAAGCCCCTAATTAGTGGGCAGTAGGTTAATCAATCAAACAAGAATTTATTCTGAGTGAATCTTAGCTAATTAGAAAAACCGATTAAAAAAGGAACTAAATGTCAAGGAGAGAGAATTCAGAGGGATTTTAAGGAACAGAGACACTTTCCTACCATACTTAAAGAATCAAAGCATCATAAGGTGAGGGGCAACACATAACAGAGAAAAAGATGAAGCATCTAAAATATGAGAGACTCGTTCATAAAATTGTAAGGAACTGAATTCTACCAGTAACAGGCACTTAAAGGGGTAAGTTGAGCCTCCAAAAAAATATCAGCCTGGGGAAACCTTGAGCAGAAGACTGAGCTTATCCACATCCATACTTCTGACCCATAAAAACTCAGATATAATGAATTTGAACTGTTTTAAGCCACTGAATTTGTAGTAATCTGTTACAAATTTATTTAAAAAACTAATACACATTGTATGTACACATTGTATGTTTTCTTCTTAATTTTTTAGAATTGCGTTATAATCCAGCACTTTGTCAATTTTTTTATTATTTTTATTGGTGTGTCGTAATTATACATCATAATGAGGCTCAGAAAGAAACATACATGCACAAACTTGTCTAGATTCTCTGTGAATCCCACCTTCATCCATCCCCCTTCCCATACATAATATTAAAAATGGTTTCATAACTTCCTATATGAACATACAATATAATTATTTCTTTCATAGAATCTCCCCTTTCACCTCCCCACCTTCCTCCCCCAAATCCTCTTTCATATTCAACTAGTATTTCTCCATATTTATCTAAAGTCCACATGTTTCTCATATTCTCTCTATGAGAATATGAGCTCTATTCTCTCTATGAGCTTCCACACATGAGTGAAAACATATGGGCCTTCACTTTCTGGGGCTGGTTAATCTCACTTAGTATTATACTCTCTAGTTCTATCCATTTTACTGCAAATGATATAATTTTGTTCTTCTTTATGGCTGAGAAAATCTTGATTAATGTTTTATGTATACTTGAAGATCATGAACTTTAGCAATTATTGCACAGAATATTCTATTAGTATCAATTAGAGAAGTAGGATCTTAGTGTTGATAGTGTTGTTGAAGTCTTCTGTATCCTTTCTAATATTTTAGCCTACTTTTTTTTTTACTGATAACAGAAAGAAAACCTTTGAAGTTGATAACTATGTAATAATAAATTAGTTTAAGTCAGGATAAGTCTGGTCAGGCTGCCATAGTGAAATACCATTCATTGGGTGGCTCAAACAAAAGAAATTTATTTTCTCATTATTCTGGAGACTAGAAGTCCAAGATTAAGGTGATAGAATGGTCTGTGCATAAGGAATACTCTTATCTGGGGTTAACCAAATGGATAAAAAACATATACACTGATAATTATTAACATTGCTGAAAGAAAAAACAAGTAAATGGAAAGACATTTGGCATTTGTGGACTGGAGGACTTAATATATATCCCAAAGTGATTTATAGCTCCAACAAAATCTCTACCAAAACCTCAAGGCATGTTTTGAATAACTGGAAAAAGTCATCCTAAAATTCATGTGCAATTTCTATGGATCTTTATAGCCAATTATTAAAATGAGAACAAATTTGAAGTAGTTATGCTTTCTGATTTCAAAGCATATTTACTAATACATGTTTATTTAAAAAGTCACCAAGCTATAATAAAACAATGTGGCACTTTCATGAAGATAGGCATATAGATAAGTGAAATAGAATAGATCTTTGCAAATGGTAAATGATCTTTATTTTAATACTTTTATTGGTGCATTATAGTCTCACATCATAATGTAGCTCACAGTAATAGTGAAATACATGCACACAGTACTTGGTGAGTTTTCCCCCTGGCTCCCTCTTCACTCTCCCCCTTCCCAATATATGATATTTAGATTATCATTGATATTCTCATATATGTACTTAATGTCAATGAAAGTGTTTTCGTCTTTAATTTTTCCTCCCCCTACCCTACCCTAAACCACCTCCATCACTCCACTGAGATGGCCCCTCTATTATCTAAAGTCCCTCTTATATTCAAATTACTCCCTAGCTTCTGCATATAGAATAAAACATATGACCCTTCACTTTCTGTGATTGCCATAATTTTGTAATCTATTCATTGGTTGATAGACACATAGGCCTTTTCCATAATTTGATTATTATAAACTTTCTGCTATAAGCATAGATATGCATATATTACTCTAATATTCTGATGTTGTTTCCTTTGTAAAGATACCCAGGAGTAGTAGAGTTGAATCATATGGTGAGTTCATCCCCAATTTTTTGAGGAATCTCCACTCTGATATCCATAGTGGCTCCACTAATGGAGATTGGTTTTCCAATCTGATCCTTCTTATTAGAACAGTTTTTAAATTTCAGTTAGTTCATTTCATACACAAGTTTCCAGTGAATTATTTGGTACTGGAAGGATCATATATACATGGTAATATATCTGGAAAAATATGACATTCCTAATCTTTGTTAGATGGTATTGTTATCTGAGTTTTCCAAATATTTTTTATAGGATTCTATGCATCTTCTAACTACATTATAACAGCCTTTGAATAGAGAAATCAGTTCCTGTCCCATGAATGCTGACTTTAATACTAAATATTTATATTCATTAAGGGAGGCCAGGTTATAATTGGGAATAAAAAACCAAAACTCCATGACTTAAAATTAGTTCAATTTTGATATATGTACCTTGCTTCTCTTTGCTTTCTTAATCACTATTTGGGATTACACACTGCATATTGGTGTTCCCACAATTACCAGGACTTTAAAAAGGTGCATGTCGGATCATGTACTGGGTGTTAAATGTTCCTCCTGCAAGTGGTAACTGTCCCCTCTATGACCATGTCCATAACCAAAGTAAATCTCAAGGACATTCCTAAAATCAAGGATTTTCAGGAGGAAAAAGTGGTTTTCTGATAAAAAGCACTAATAGCCATAATACTAATTGGTAGCTTTCTACAATCTAAAAAACTAGTCATTAAAACTTTCATCCTGCCGGGCGTGGTGGCGCACGCTTGTAATCCCAGCATTCGGGAGGCTGAGACCGGAGGATCCGGGTTCGAGGCCAGCCTCAGCTACCTAGTGAGGCACTCCGCAACTTAATGAGACCCGGTTTCAAAATAAAGAATAAAAAATAGGACTGGGGGTGTAGCTCGGAGATAGAATGCCTCTGAGTTCAATCCCCAGTACCACAAAAAAAAAAAAAAAAAAAAAAAAACTTTCATCCTTACTCTATCTGATAGTAACAATTAATAAATGCATGCAATTACTAATTATTTTCAATATTCAGAAAACTGCAATAACTATTACTCCTTTATGAATAAATATATTTATATAATTTCCTCTACCCTCTGTATATCCTGATGTTTTATAGGGAATTAAGTTACCTCTGGGAACTGTTTTCTTTTTCTGCCCATCATTTTTCTTTTCTTTCAAAAGGCAAAGATAAATGCCATCTGGACATGGCATTTTATCATCAGATGCTTTAATTTCTTGATCATCTGTTCTGGCAAGATACAGTTCTTCTTCAGTGTTTATTTTCCCTGCCTTCAAAACTGATTGTTTCTGGCATCTGTTCCTCTGCCTCCCTCTCTTAACACAGAGGTAAGAAATTCAGCTTTTGGAGCTTGGCAGTGCTTCTGTCTGGTACAAATCCATTGCTCTTATCATGTTTCATTGCCAGAGTCCCTGAAAAATAGTGTGTTAAAGGGCAGTGCACAAAATGGGATTGGATGTCCACAAGGTAAAATTAATATTTTCTGGTCAAACTAGGTGTTGGGGAAGGAGGTACACTGCGTGGCCTCTGGAATCTGTTTTGACAGGCTTTCTTCTTCAAGAGGAAATTTTCAGAATTGAAAAGTTTAATGAGGGTATGTACATCCTGGCTCGTCTTTAAATACTTTGAGGTTAAGGATTTACCAGACATTATTTTTTCAGCATTTACAGAACTTATGATATATTAGCCAACTCTTCGTTTAACACTCCCCTCATTTCAAATACCTGCAGCGTCCACTCTGCTTCTTGTATATGCACACTGGCTCTTCTTCACTCGGTTGCCGCTCGTCATTTGGTAACTGAAGACTTCCAGCACAATATTTTTCCACTACTCTATAAATTGATGGCAAACCCAACCTTTGGGAAATGCTTAACACCATTCATCTTACCAGACTTTCCATTTTCGCCCCGTACATTGCCTACACATTATTTGGTTTTCTGTTTAAAATTAGAAAAAATATGACACTTTTATTTTTTAGCTCCTTCTTAGGAGAGCAGTTCAACTGATTTTCCAGAGATTTGAGAATATTTTGCAATGGAATATATTAATTGTGAGCCGCAAAGTAATATAATGGCTTCATTTTCTATTTTTTAAAATAAAAGCTGGAATAAAATCTTAAAAAATTAAAATGCAATGCATTTCATTCTAATTATTTACAACAATTGCATCATATTTTTTAGCATTTACATCATATTTTTGGAGAGCCTCTAAAGAACACCATACTGACTTTGACTCCTAAAAAGTACATAGAGCTGAGGGTAGTGCTGCACACCTGTAATCCCAGTACTTGGGAGGCTGAGACAGGAAAATACCAGGTTCAAGGCCAGCCTCAGCAACTTAGTGAGGCCTCTGCAAATTAGTGAGACCCGGTTTCCAAATTAAAAAATAAAATAGGCCTCTTTTTCTGGCTGGAAACATGGAGGATGCCTAAGAGAAGAAAAAGAATGTTCCTGGGGTGCCAGAAACCTTTAAGAAAAAGCAAAATAAATCACAGAGCTTAAGGTAAAGCACCTGAGGAAGAAGTTTTCCCAAAAGATGCTTCGAAAGGCAAGGAGGAAGCTTATCTATGAAAAAGCCAAGCACTATCCCAAAGAATATAGGCAGATGTACTGAAATGAGATTCGAATAGGTAGGAGGGCAAGAAAAGCTGGCAACTTCTATGTACCTGCAGAACACAAACTGACATTTGTCATCAGGA
The DNA here is from genome assembly GCA_004027655.1 of Graphiurus murinus. Lineage (NCBI taxonomy): Eukaryota > Metazoa > Chordata > Mammalia > Rodentia > Gliridae > Graphiurus > Graphiurus murinus. Next base: position 24,684 of record PVLC010016417.1, on the reverse strand, counting down.
TCAGAGGCATCAATGGTGGGATTACAGGTGTGCAGCACTACCCTTGGCTCTATGTACTTTTTAGAAGATGAACAATTGTCTTTAGAGGAGTCGAAGGTCTGTAAAGTGTTGCAACCTCTCTGCCTTTGTCAGATCTTCAATGGTACCTTTGTTAAGTTCAATAATGTTTCAACTAACATGCTGAGGATTGTGGAGCCATTCATTGCATGGGGGTACCCGAACCTGAAGTCAGTAAACCAACTAATCTACAAGCGTGGCTATGGCAAAATCAATAAGAAACCAATTGTCTTGACAAATAATGCTCTGATTGCTTGATCTCTTGGTAAATATGGCATCATCTGCATAGAGGGTCTGATTCATGAGATTTATACCATTGGGAAACATTTCAAAGAAGTAAATAACTTCCTGTGGCCCTTCAAGTTATCTTCTCCACGAGGTGGAATGAAGAAAAAAACTACTCATTTTGTAGAAGGTGGAGATGCAGGCAACAGGGAAGACCAGATCAACAGACTACTTAGAAGGATGAACTGAGGCATCTACCATGATACTTCATAATTTGGTCAGTTAATAAACAGGTTACTCTCAAATATAAACAAACAAACAAATAAAAAAATAAATAAATAAGTAAATGAATAAAGGGCAGGGAGGGTAGCTCAGAAGATGAAAGTCCCTGGGTTCAGTCCCCAGTAACACACACACACACACACACACACACACACACACAAAGTCATTTTCACTGGCTTGTTCCTTTCTTACAATCATGACTTCATTAAAGTGCTGCATGGTAGGTTTGAGTATCTTCTCTTTCTCCACATCATGAGAACTCTGGCTTCCATAATGTTGCAGGGACACATGACATCATCCTGTTTCCATCAAATCTTTTCAATGATAAGGGAAGAGCTTGTAGCTCCCCTCCACTACCCTGGACCTGCATACAGGCCTCACATAACTTCTCAGGGTGGTACAGACATAGTTCATTCTCATAAAAAGGCCATTATGCTAGTAGTTCCCTCAATATCCACAGAAGCACTCCTCTTTTTAAGACTTTGTTCAAAAGTCATCTTCTCAGGGAGATCTCTTTTATGAGGCTTTAATATGTCTATCATTCCCCTTTCCCACAATCCAAACCCTTTTCCTCATGCTGCTTTTTTATTTTTTTAATTTTAATTACATTTGTTGTCTGTGTCAAGTCAAGTCTTTCTAGAAGCAAACACCAAAACAAAGATAGAAGTACAAGACATTAATTGAGCCAGGTGTGGGTCACATACCTCTAATCCCAGTACTTGGGAGACTGAGACAGGAGGATTTCAGGTTTAAGTGCAGCTTCTATAGCTTAGGGAGCCCCTAAGCAACTTAGCCAGACATTGCTTCAAGACAAGTAATAAAATAGCTTCAAGGTAGAAAGACTGGGTTCAATCCCAATTACACACACACACACATACACACACACACACACACACACACACACACACACACATAAATAAGTGAATGAATGAACAAAATGAGTCCAGTATTTAGCCCTTTTTTAATTCTTCAGTGAAATACGTCATACCATAAAATATTCGACTAAATCATCATTCATTAACCTCTGTTTGTTTTATAAATAAAATAGATATTGAGGGACTGAACAAACATTAATGAGATCGATAGATTTTTAATCTCCTTTGTACAAATATCCAACCATCATTTTTATATTTCCACTGCTTTACACGATGCTTGATACAAATTCGATAAAGTTTGACAAATGTGGAAATTAGTAAATGATATTTCAGCATTGCAATGAAAACTATCTCTCCCTTAAATATGTAAGTAGAAGTGGTAACTTTAGGGGCTTATACTTCTATGCCATATTTCATTTCATGGATGATATAATATTTCATAGCTTGGGGTATCAACTGGATCAATTCTGGAAGTTGTCTCTTCAAAAGAGATCTAATACTACCCCATGAAGATAAATCACATTTTATCTGCACATGTAGTTGAAGGGCAAAAGAGCAACTTCTCTTTGAAAGAAAAAATGAAATCTTTGGAGGATAATGTACTTAAATAGACCAAACTTATGAAGTATCTTAAACCATACTGCATGTGGATTACATGGCAAAGAAAAATTGCTGATGAGATTCAAGGTCTCTCACCTTAAGGCCAAACTGTGTTCAATTAAGCTGGTATTCATGGTAAAGAAAAGGGATTTCAGTGAAAAGGGATAGTTTAGTGTCACAGTTTCCTGGGAATACACTGATAAATAATGCACTGGGCTTAATAAATAAGATAAGATTAAGAAAACCAAGTGTGTATTTGCAGACTGGGCTTTGCACAGCTTAGCAATATGGAGTAATGTGTGGTGGAATAGATTGTGATGCCTAGGTCTCAGAGTATACAATACTAGAACTCCAGGGTCTGCAACACTGAACTCATCAGAAGAAGAAATAAATACTCTAGCCACCTATTAAGTATATTGTGCTTCAGCCTCTATGTTTAGTAATGAGAAAATTGAAAAGTCATGTGAATAAATTTATTGGCATGTCCCAATCTCCTGTAAAATAGTTATTTGTGTACTTATCCAACCATTAACTTGTAAGGTATTATTTTCTTAATGTTTTAAGTGTCCTAAGAATTTGGTTTAGAATGAAAATTATAATTTTTTACTTGATTGACTGTATCAGTTAATTTAAATCCACATTTAAGAAATTCACTTTTTTATAAAAATGTATAATGTCGATGCATCATTTTAAATGAAAGCTTATGACTCGATTTTACTATTGATATTCATAATGATTTATTAAAAATAAAGCATACAGTTTTCCCTCAAACCAGAAGTCAACGTAATTTTAATTCAGGTTACTGGCAATTTATAATGATTTTAGTAGAGAGCCTAAAACAGAAAATCCTGTACACCATTAGAATGAACTCTTCTTTTCAAGACATACTTAATATACTACTTAAAGAATACAACTTCGATATTCAACTTTGTCTACCATGAATAATAGTACCAGCTGAATTTGGTACCATTTCTGCCTCAGGCACATTGTGAACTTGAAGTTCTTACAATTTCTCATTCTGTTTAAATTAAAAATGGACTTTAAATGTCATAGAATTTTGAACCTAGATAGAAACTGTCTAGGCCAGCAACTCTAATGTTACTACATCCTATGCAAGATTCATTTGGAGAAACCTCACAAATGATGTTTTTATATATCTATAATTTAAAATAATAAAAATTATGAATAAAATTATAGAAAATCATTGGCAGCTATTCTGGATAAAAATTTAACCAATCTCCATTTTAGGGAAATAAGGGTAATAGAGGTAAGTAAAAAATGTTCATGATGTATATTAGTTCAGATAACTTTCTATTAAAATGTTTTAGAAAATTGCATTATTTAATCAAGCCAAAAATTAACTCTGTAGAAAATATTTATATTTAAAAGATTACCAGTAAACCAACATTTTATCCTATTAAAAAATCACAAAAGTCAATAAGAAATATCTAAACTTCCCACATACTAATGGGCAGAAACTTTAAGAATGTAGTTTTAAACAAATAACTGTGATACATTTAGTATCATTAATAATCATATAAATGGAAATAAGAGAAATATGTTACATTTTATCAACATAATTAAGAATAGTTAAAACTTTGAACCTAAAAGTGAATGAGAGAGATGATAGGATAAAACCACTATTCTTCTGGGAAATAAATTGGTACACGTATTTCATAAACAAAAATTTGCATAATACCAAGTGGAAAAGTCAGCAAATTGTATTGCATCTGCCCTAAGAAAAATGTTAGTTTTAAAAATACATATGTATATGTGTGGCTAGAACTTTATAGCCAGTCTAAAATATATCATACTCCAGCTCTATGACATGAGTCTAATATTATTTCAATGTCATAGATGAAGAAGAAACATAGCCTCTTGACTATGAGAGATTCCTTCAAGAATGAGCAGGAGGTGGAAAGTGTAGGACCTAGGGTAAAAAACCTGACTCTGTGGCTGGAGTCATGTCCTGACCTCTTGTCTCTGCCATGCTAGATTTGCCTTGCCATTTCTTTTTGCCTGTAGATAATATATTTCATGTGATCTCCATTCTATAAGTAGCATGTCTACAACATACCCTAAAAAGAGCACCCCATCCTCCAATAGGTAATAACTGAGCATGTTAATTTAAAGCAAAGTCTCCTGTTCTCTAGCTTGTGGTCACTTCTGGCTTAAAAGATTCTGTTTGAGTAGAGGCAGGTGAGCCTCTTCTTTCCCAATTTTTACTTCTCTATCCTGCTTCTTAACCAAGTCACTAGCTTAGCGTCTGCCCCATCCAGGGGTCAGGCTGATAAATGAGATCAGCGGAGATTGGGCATGATTTTTGGGAACTTGCTACCAAGCTTTGTGAAAGCATCCTCTAGGTCTGTCAGATACTCAAGACTGGAGCATCCTTTCTCAAGTGTTGGGTGAATTTCTCATTCTTCCACTGGGAGCCTCCAATTGCAATTTCAAGAGACAGCACTGCTCCCTGCACTAGCTGTTTTCTGCCTGACTCAGCCCCTGGACTTCTGGAAGTTTGGTTTGTGTTCCTCCAGCCAATCCTCTTATAGAATCTTTCTTTGTGGGCACCAAAAAGACTCGAATTTGCTTCATCATCAGACATCATCTCCAAGGCAATGCAGCCTGACTCTTTGTCATCTGTCTCTGGCAGGTCTGGACACACATCCTACTGCCATGCTCAGGCTCCCCAAACTAGGTGACAGATACCAACACTCCTTATGATTTTCCTCATCACCTCTCCCTGACCCTAAGTTAGACATCTTTTTCTTCTTACCCATGTTTTCAGAGCATAAGAGAAGCTGCAACAAAGAAGGGGCACACAGTATTCCAACAACTCTGTAAAAATTATATTATAAGACTTCCCTTTAATATGCTTTTGTTTGTGCATTGTAGTCTCACATCATAAAGTAGTTCAGGATGATAGTGACATACCTGTCCTTGGTGAGCTTCCCCCAACCCCTTGCTTCCTCCCCACTCCCTCCCCTTCCCCATACATGATATTGGTATTCTCGGATATGTACACAACATCAATGGATCAATGGAAGTGTTTCCATCATTAATTCTCCCTCCCCCACACCACCACCTTCCTTTTGAACACCTCCCTCACTCCACTGGAGTTTCTCTTCCATTGTCTAAACTCCATCCTTTTAATGCTAGTGGTGTGTAACTTCAAACACTGGAAGAAACAGTTCTATCATGTCTTAGCCAAGAATTCTGGCCCTTAGAATAAGTGAATTTTCTGCACTTACTCTGTTATTTTACCTTTGTGGCTCTAGATATGCTGAAATACTAAGAATCTTATTTTAACAACATAATGTGTACTGCAATATATTTCCTTCCAGTAACCCTCTCTGTACACTATCAATTTTCTAAGTGACCCTAGGTCCTGACATGTTTTCCCCTAACTTGGAACAGACACTACAAAGGTGGAATTTTTTTTAATGTATTCCCAGAACAGATAACACAAAGGTGAAAAATTTTAATGTATTCCCAGTACCTGGGCCAATTCTTACAGACTCTCTTTATTCTGGCTATTTGAATAAAAAATTACCCCCTCCAAGAAAAAAGAGACCTTAACTATCCTTCATTTAATTTCCTTCTAACTTCTACCTTGTGTCTTCTATATCCTGACCTATGGTCTTAGACATCTTCTTCTAAATGTCAAAAATGAACAAATAGCTTCAGTGATCCAATGCTGCTTTGAGAAGTTAAGGAGAAAGAGATTTCTATACTATCAAAGCTGATCAAGAATAGAAGCAATGCATTTATCATTGATGAGTTATTTATTACCAGAGATTCTTCTGCAGCATTTAAAAGTCATATGTTGACTATCCTATGGAACTAAATGAGTCTGTAAGACACAAAAATGATTTTCTTTCAGTAACTATTTTGACTGGATTGAGAAATGAGTTGCTTGTGTCATGTGGTAAGCAACCTCCTAAACAATTACTCCCAATTACTGCTGCTTCCTGATATTCAAGCCTTTCTTTGTGTAATGTGTGTGTACACATGGCCATCTGAAGAAGTAATGTGACCAAAGTAAAGGGATGTGACTTCTGAGATGAGGTTACAAAAAACGATTGAACTTGCATCTTAGACTCTATTTCTCATTATTTTGCTTGCTCATTTGAAGGAAACCTTCCATATAGGAAGCTGTGCCATGGAAGGGTTCAAATGCCAAGAAATTAAGATAGTTAGGGTGGCTTCCCACTAAGAGTGAGCAAGAAACTGAGTTTCTCTGTTCTGTAGTCTGTCTGGCCACAATCATTCAAGTAAGTTTAGGAGCAAACTCTGGTGCCCCACCCCACATTACCAGTTGTCCCTTCAGATGAGACCTCACCTCCCCTTTGTATACTCATTCATTACAATCTCATAAAAGACCTGAGTGCAAGGTGCTGAGCTGGACTAATCCTAATATTCCTAATCACACAGAAAATGTGAGAAAATAAATATTTTAAGCTATGATATTTGTAGATTATTTGCTATGTAGCAGTAAAAAAAATAACCACACATACATATAAAATAAATTGTGATCCACTTATTTTATTTAGGCAGTAAAACATATGCATTTCCTTCCTAATTTACTAAGATTTATGTTTTTAATAAATACTGAAGCCAAAAGAATTTTAATGAAAGTCCAACAGAAGTTTGCTATAAACAAAACGCCCAAATAAATAAGTATTTTGGCTAATAAATTGGGTAATCACCAGAGGATTCAAATTGTTAACTCCTTAAATGTATCAAGTAAACAGTCTCCAATAGGTTTTTCACATGTAGTATTTCTTTAAATCTTTTCATAATCTTGTAATATAAATATGTGATATTTATTTACAAGTAAAAATAACCTCAAAAATTATGATGTCATGTTTTTTATAACACATACATTCTATATTTCCTGAAAAGCACTGAACTCCAGACCTACATGGATTTCAGATCTATGAAGCTTCATATTCTTTGTTAGATGGAGATTTATAACTTAGGCTAAGGGAGACTTGATTAGGAAAATCACCAGGAGATTTATTCTCTAAATTCTTTATCATGCTTCAAAACCCAGTTTTACAAATTTGAAAAACTATACTCCAACAAAATGGAAAATCAAGAAGAAAGTGACAAATTTCTAGACACATATAACCTTCCTAAACTGAGTCAAAAAGACATAGAAAACTTAAACCCACCAGTAGCAATCAAAGAGATAGAAACAGCAATAAAGAGTTTACCATCAAACAAAATCGCAGAGCCAGATGGTTTTCCAATTTTATAAAATCTTTATAGAAGAGCTAATTCCCATACTCCTCAAACTATTCTGTGAAATAGAAAGAAACAGGACTTTCCCAAACACATTCTCTGAGGCAAACATCACGTTAATACCAAAGCCAAATAAAGACAACTCAAGAAAGCTACATGTCTATATCCCTGATGAACTTAGATGCAAAACTGCTAAACAAAATAATAGCAATACACATTCAAAACTATATCAAGAAAATTATACACCATGACCAAGTTGGGTTCATCCTAGGGATGTAAGGCTGGTTCAACATACAGAAAACAACCCATGCAATTCACCACATAAACAGAAACAAAGATAAAAATCACATGATCATTTCAATAGACACTGAAAAGACATTTGATAAAATCCAACTCCCATTTATGCTAAAGGCACTTCAGAGAATCAGTATAGAAGGAACGTACCTCAACATCATGAAGGCAATATATAATAGGCCCACAGCCAACATAGTAATTGGGAAAAAACTGCAAGAGTTCCAACTAAAAACAGAAACAAGACAAGGATGTCCATTATTACCACTTCTGTTCAATTTAGTACTGGAGACTCTAGCCAGAGCAATAAGGCAAGAGAAGGAAATCAAAGATGTAAAAATAGGAAAAGCACTCCTTACAGACATAGAAAAATTATCCCTTAAATTCGTTTGGAACAACAAAAAGCCCAGCATAGCCAAAGTAGTTCTTAGTAACAAGAGCCATGCAGGAGGCATCACAATACCCAATATCAAACTATACTACAAAGTCACAGTAATAAAAACATCATGTTATTCACACAAAAACAGACACATAGACCAATAGAGCAGATTAGAAGACTCAGAAACAAGTTCACATGCTTACAGTCAATTGATTTTTGACAAAGGAGTCAAAAACACACACTGAAAAAAGGTGGCCTCTTCAACAAATGTTGTTGGCAAAATTTATTAATCATATGCAGGAAAATGGAAATAAACTCTGCTTTCTCACCCTGCACAAGAGTCAATACAAGATGGATCAAAGACCTAGAAGTCAGGTCAGAGACCTTTCAGCTATTTGAAGAGGACATAGGGCCAACAGTTCAACACATAGGCATAGGTCAAAACTTTCTCAATAAGAACACAAAGGCACAAGCAACTCACAGGAAGATCAATACAAGAGATAGCATTAAGCTGAAGAGCTTCTGTGCAGCAAAAGAAACTATAAAAAATGTCAACAGAGAGCCCACAGAGTGGGATAAAAACTTGGCCACCTATTCCTTTGATAGAGAACTAATATCTAGAATATACAGAGAACTCAAGAAAGTCACAAGTAAGAAAATCAAAATCCCAATTAAAAAATGAGCAATTGATCTAAATAGACACTTTACAAAAGAAGAAATACAAGTGGCCAATAAATGTATGAGTAAATATTCACCATCATTAGCAGTCAAAGAGATGCAAGTTGAAAAAACCTTGCAGGAGATCGATTCAAGATGGCATCTGAGTGAAACACCTTTCCCCAGGCAGTGTGATTTTGAATCAAATTTGCCATAAAACTAGCTTCTTAACAAAAGAAAAAAAGCAACAAGAAAAGTGAAATTTGAACCACAACTAAAGAAGACCCAAAGAGCTGAACAGGGAGAGCAAAGGAGACTACATAGAGCCAGGCTGGGGAGTCAGGACCTGGAGCTGTGGTGGCCAGCCAGACTCCAAGGTGGAGCAACTACCAGACCAGGTGTGGAGTGAGCACCTCCAGGACCCCACACCTTACCAGGCAGGGATTCCTGCACTATCCACAGTGACTGGAACGTGTGGGACGACTAGCGTAAGCTCCAGTGGGACTGCCTCAGTGCACCTCTCCAGAGCCGGGATGACCGACTGCACAGCAGAGCTCGAACCAAAATGGCCACAAACACAACTTCTTGACGGAAGGAAAGAGAAGCAGAGTGACACAGACCCCAAGGAAAACAAGGGAGACGGCAGGCGCCTTGAACCGGCAGCCACCACCTTGTGTGCCACCTTCTCCCAGCCAATGTTCTGCAAATATCCAGACCTTTGACCTCCTGCACCCCCAGCGACCAGAAGTGGAGCAAGCAACAACAGAACTCCGAGCTGCAGGGATCTGTAAGTTGGATTAGACCCGCAGGGTGCGGGGGCCCCTATAAAAGCCTATACATAGGAAAAACTCAGTCACCAGCCCTTCTAGCGATTAGAAAGGAGCAGAAGTGCAGGAAGAACCCACTGCACATAGGGCATCTGGAAAGGCCTGGCATTTAGACTGCACTCCAGTCATCAGCAAAGGCAGAGAGAGAGAGAGGCAGACAGGCCCTGTGGAGAGCCTAGACACATAAGCTAGCAGTGGGAGAAACACAAATGAAACCCCCTGCCTGCACTGACAGAGCAAATAAAAATGCCAGAGACACACTCGAAAATTTAAGCTCAGTACTTACAAACTAGCAGGGTGTTTGTTTTTGTTGCTTGTTGTTGTTTTTAGGTTTTGGTTTTTTGTTTTTGTTTTTGGTGTTAAGTTTTATCTGTTTTTACTGTGTTTTCATTTTGTATTGCCTTGATTTATTTATGTTTGTTTGGATGAATGGTTGCTTTGTTATTACTTGCTGAGTTTGTTGAATCTCTTCTTTATCCCTTTTATAAGCTTCCCCCCTCTCTCCCCTCTATATTCTGCTCCTCAACACTTTACCACCTCTCTTTTCTTTTTCTTTTTTTCCAGTCTCATATCAAGATCATCTCATACTACCACACTCAAAACTTTATATTGACTACCAGAATCTCCTGAAATATCTACCATCTCTAATCTTTACAATATATCACCTCAACACACTCAACATCTTATTCCACTGGAACATACCCTCTTCTTTAGCCTATTCCTGCATTCATTACTGTGACCACTCACTCAATAGCTATCACTGAACACAACCTGTTCCTGTACAAACCATCAAACACCTCTAAACCCAGACTGCAGACATTGGATGAGAAAACTTGCAAGAGAAGCAAAGATATAAATTTAAGAACAAGGGAACCATGGGAAGGAAAAATAATGAAGAAACAATGAGCTACCACAACTCCTCAATAACAGAATTCACCAACCCAGAATGGAAGAGATTACCAGAAAAACAATTCAGATCTTTAATACTAGAAACAATACAGAATTTTCAGAAAGAAAGTAGGAAAGCTGGAAAGAAATAAAGGAACAAATAAACAAAGAATTCCATGACCTGAAAAGGAAACAAAGAGAAGCACTGAAGGAAGCAAAAGATGAAATAAGCAAAATGAAGACATCAATACAAACTATAAACAGCACATTAGATCACATGGAAAATAGAATATCACTCTTAGAAGATGACCATACCAAAAATGAATCTATAGTACATAACTTAGAAAAAAAATAAGACAGTATGAATCAGATATCAAAAAGATCTGGACCAATTTTAAAAGAACTAACCTAAGAATCATAGGAACAGAATAGGGAATAGAATTTGAAACTTATGGAATAAACAATCTTTTCAAAGAAGTAATATCAGAGAATTTTCCAAACATAGAAAGAGAAGTTGACACACAGGAACAGGAAACATACGGAATTCCCTCAAGACAAAACCAAAGAAGAGGTTCACCACGTGACATAATAATCAAGTTGACTAATGTAGAGGCTAAGGAGAGAATTTTAAAGGCAGCAGAAGTAAAAGCCAAGTGACATTTAGAGGCACACCAATTAGAATCACTCCAGACCTCCCAAAACAAGCCATGAAAGACAGGAGAGGCTGCAGTAACATATTCCAAAGTCTGAAAGAAAATAACTTGCAGCCAGGATTCTCATACCCAGCAAAACTCTCTCTTAAAATTGACGGGGATATAAAAACCTTCCATAAGCTGGGCGTGGTGGTGCATGCTTGTAATCCCAGCATTCAGGAGGCTGAGACTGGAGGATCCGGGTTCGCGGCCAGCCTCAGCTACCTAGTGAGCCACTCCGCAACTTAGTGAGACTCAGTTTCAAAATAAAGAATAAAAACTAGGGCTGGGGGTGTAGCTCGGAGGTAGAATGCCCCTGAGTTCAATCTCCAGTACTGCAAAAAACAAAAAAACAAAACAAAAAACAAACAAACTAACAAAAAACCTTCCATAACAAACAGAAACTGAAAGAATTTGTTTTCCAAACCAGCACTAGAGAAACTACTTAAAGAGATTAACAACAAAGAAGAACTAATGAGTAAACGTCAGAACCAGAGAAACAATAATTTCCAGGAAGCAAACAACTAAGCAAAGAAGAATAAAACTACTGAAAACAGAAGTCAAAACTCAGAATGTTAGGTATTAAAAATCATCTCTCAATAATCACACTGAATATAAATGGTCTCAAATCCCCAATAAAAAGGCACAAGTTGGCAAAATGGATCAAAACTCAGAATCCATCTATATGCTGCCTACAAGAACCACATCTTACAAGCAAAGATTCCCACAAACTAAAGGTGAAGGGCTGGAGTAAGGTAATCCATGCCAATGGAACTCGGAGACAAGCAGGAGTAGCAACCATGATATCAGATAAATTAGACTTCAAGCCTAAGCTTATCAAAAGAGACAAAGCAGGTCATTTATTACTAGTAAAAGGAACAATATAGCAGGACGAAAGAACAATTATCAAAATCTATGCCTCAAACATAGGTGCAGCCACCTTCATAAAACAAACTCTGTATGATATAAAGACACACATAGATCCCAATACACTAATACAAAGAGACTTCAATACTCCTCTTACATCTCTAGATCTTTCTTCTAAACAAAAGGTCAGTAGAGACGCCTCAGACCTAAAGAATACCATAAAGCAAATGGACCTATCAGGCACATATAAACTCCTTCACACAACTACAGCTGAATTCCCATCAGCTGCACATGGAACCTTCTCCAAAATAGACCACATTCTGGGCCACAAAGTGAGCACTGGCAAATTCAACAAATGTAACATAATTCCTTGCATCTTTTCCGACCACAATGGAGTGAAACTAGAAACAAACTCCAAGAAGACCCAAAGTAACCATGTAAACGCATGGAGACTGAACACTGTATTGCTGAATGAAAACTGGATCATAGAAGAAGTAAGAAGAGAAATTTAAAAATTCCTAGAAGATTATACACCATGACCAAGTTGGGTTCATCCCAGGGATGCAAGGCTGGTTCAACATACTAAAACAATCCATGTAATTCACCACATAAACAGAATCAAAGAAAAAAATCGCATGATCATCTCAATTGATGCTGAAAAAGCATTTGACAAGATCCAACAACCATTCATGCTAAAAGCACTTCAGAGAATCGGTATAGAAGGAACGTACCTCAACATCATAAAGGCAATATACAATAGGCCTACATCCAATATCATATAAAATGGAGAGAAGCTGCAAGAGTTCCCACTAAAAACCGGAACAAGACAAGGTTGTCCATTATCACCTCTTCTGTTCAATATAGTACTTGAGACTCTAGCCAGAGCAATAAGGAAAGAGAAGGAAATCAAAGTGTTAAAAACAGGGAAAGAAGAACTAAAATTATCCCTTTTTGCAGATGACATGATACTATACTTAGAAGACCCAACAAACTCAACCAAAACACTTATAGAACTGATCAACAAATTCAGCAAAGTGTCTGGATACAAAATCAATCTTTAAAAAATCAGAAGCTTTTCTGTATGCCAATCACAAATCCACTGAAAAAGAAATCCAGAAAACAATTCCACTCACAATAGCACCCTGAAAAATAAAATATTTAGGAATAAACCTAACCAAGGATGTAAAAGACCTCTATAAGGAAAACTATAAAAAGTTGAAGAAAGAAATCGATGAAGACCTTAGAAGATGGAAGGATCTACAATGCTCTTGGATAGGCAGAATAAATATCATCAAAATGGCCATCCTCCCAAAACTTATCTACAGATTCAATGTAATACCCATGAAATTTCCAAGGTCACTCCTCACAGACATAGAAAAATCAGTCCTTAACTACATCTGGAAAAACAAAAAGCCCAGGAGAGCCAAAGTAGATCTTAGCAATAAAAACCATGCATGAGGTATCACAATACCTGACTTCAAACTCTACTACAAAGCCACAGTAATAAAAACAGGATGGTATTGGCACAAAAACAGACATACAGACCAATGGAGCAGAATAGGAAACTCAGAAACAGACCCACCACAGGCTTTCAGTCAACTGATTTCTGACAAAGGAGCCAAAAATATACACTGGAAAAAACATAGCCTATTTAGCAAATGGTGTTGGCAAAGCTGGTTAAACATATGCAGAAAAATGGAAATAAACTCCACTTTCTCACCCTGTACAAGAGTCAATTCAAGGTGGATAAAAGACCTGGATGTTAGGTCAGAGACCTGGCAGCTACTTGAAGAGGGCATAGGACCAACACTTCAAAACATAAGCACAGGTAAAAACTTTCTCAATAAGACCCAAAAAGTATAAGCAACTCAAAGAAAGATCAATACATGGGATTGCATTAAACTGAAGAGCTTCTGTGCAGGAAAGGAAACTATCAAGAACCTCATCAGAGAGCCTACAGAGTGGGAGAACATTTTTACCAGTTACTCTTCGGATAGCGGTCTAATATCTAGGATATACAAAGAACTCAAGAAAATCACAGCTAAGAAAACAAATAACCCAATCAAAAAATGGGCAAAGGATCTAAATAGACACTTCACAAAAGAGGAAATACAAATGGCCAATAAATGTATGAGGAAATGTTCCACATCATTAGCAATCAGAGAGATGCAAATCAAAACTACCTTGAGATTTCACCTAACTCCAATCAGAATGGCAATCATCAAAAACACGAACAACAACTGCTGGTGAGGGTGTGGAGAAGTGGGAACCCTAGAACATTGTTGGAGGGATTGCAAACTAGTGCAACCACTTTGGAAAACAGTATGGAGGATCCTCAGATGAATGGGAATAATCCTACCATGTGATCCAGCAATACCACATCTGGGTATCTACCCAAAAGAATGGAAACCAAAACTATCAGAGCAATGCATGTGTATCTATGTTTACAGACACACAATTCACAATTCCCAAACTATGGAACCACTCAAGATGTCCATCAACAGATGAATAGATTACAAAACTATGGGATATGTACACAAACATAAAGAAGAACAAAATCATGTCATTTGCAGGGAAATGGATGTAACTAGAAAACATTATGCTAAGTAAGGTTAGTCACAAAAAGTGAAAAATCATATTCTCTCCGTAATGTGCAGAAGCTAGGGAGAAAGTGGGACAAAAGAGGGACTATAGACAATGAAGGATAATCCTTAGATGATCAAAGAAGGTGACTTAACTGAAGGTGATGTGGATGGGGGGAGAAAAACACACATGATGTACTTTACCTTCACAAATGTATTAAAGTCAGTCACTAAACTGAACTTGAGAACATGGGACTGGGAGGGAGTGGGGCAGGAATTGGGGAAGGGTTAAATGAGAGATGTGTGCGTGTATGCCTCTACCAGTTTGTACCTAAAAAGATGTATGATTACTATGCACCAATTTAAAAATTAATTAATCAATCAATCAATTAATTAATTATAAAAACCAGTTTTACTTTAGCTTCCTCCTCTCAGTTCATGCCTGATCCCCATTGTTAGGAAAACAATGTTCGTGTACTCCCAGACTTCAAATGTTCAAGCCCTACTGCAAAATATGCTAGTTCTACAAGGTTGTGCCTTTGAGAGGTGACTGGGATTAGATGAGGTCATGAAGGCAGAGGCTTCATAAAGAGGATTAATGCTGTTATAACAGTCCTGAGAGATCTTGCCCAGGGTTAGGGTTAGGGTCAAGATTATTATATCTCTCTACTCTTCTCCATGTGAGAATACAATGAGAAGTCAGCAATTGACTACTAGAGAAGTGTCCTAACCAGGACTGAGCCATGCTGCCATCTTGATCTTGGATACGTAGTCTCCAGAACTGTGAGAAATAAGTCACCTAGGCTATGTTATTTTGTTATAGCAGCATTATCTGAATTTGTTCTTATGTATTCACCCCAGCAGAGTGAATTTCTCCCATCATCTGCATGTGTACATTTCTTTGAGAATATTAAAAATACCATAATTTCTTTTTGATGATGAAATCTTTCTCCTTGGTTATAACCTTCTCTCAGGCAAGAGTTGTATAATATTCTTTTTCATATCCTTGACACAGATTATAGTATCTGATATAGAGCCAGTATTTAATAATGATTTTTTACATTATTGAATGAATTGTGCTTTCATTGTGCATTTCATGCATACATAGTTATGCATGTATTGCAGGATGTCAGAAGATTTGGAGTATATCTGTGAAATTAAATCTTCAATGGAATTGAGTTAATTATAATAAGTCACTTAAAAAGTTTGAAAAACAAGTACTATATGAGCTATGTAATGTCTCAGAAGTTTGACATGAACACAGATATTCTGATTGAGTTCATCAATCTTTATTTTATTCCATAGCTCTTCAGCAGCTAAAAGAAAAGAGGGAAATTTTTATAATTTTACAACTTTTCACATATCCCCTGAAAATAAAGATAATTCAGAAGCTAAACTTACATAAAATATTTCTGTATGTTTTATCCTATGTATTTTTATTTTATTTCACTATGTAAAACATCAGTCAAAATTTATAAAGCCTTTTATACTTTATGAACTCTTGCACACACTACCAAAATTCATACTATACTTAAATGAGCCCTAACGACATGGCTAATTTGTTTTACATGAAGAGCAAGCTGATATAAAGTCAAATTTATTTTTATAAAATCATTTACATTTTTAAATGCACTCATGTAATCCAGGACTTGCAGATACCCTTTTTGTTATGTAGGGAGTCAACATTGGTCATTATCTGATTTGCTCCAGCAATGTTAGGCTGAGTAGGCTATTTCCAGCCTGTTAACAATCACCCACAGATCCCAGTGCAAATGGATCTCCTGCTGTCAAATCAGATTAACACTTTCCTTAGCCTTTTTGAATCATTCCATAACAAAAAAAAAAAAAAATCAGTCTATGAAATTGCATTACAGCTGTTTGTCATCCATTTGAATCAGCTTCATCATGACTATTTGTCAAAAGGAGTGCCAACTATCTTACAAAATTTGTCAAAATAATGGCAATGGTTGTTGAAGATTCAGTGTATGAAATTTGTGTAGCAGTCTCCATTATAAAAAATCAACACCACTGAATACCTATTGTGAACTATTATTTTTAGAGTACAGAACTGAGTATATGCCATTTGGATTCTAAAAATACATATGATCTGCCGAACAATGAGGGAGAACACTTAGCTCCAATTTTAGGAGATGAAGGCTAAGGTACATTAAAATCACACATATATGAGAATGAGCTACAATGATTCTTTTGTGTCTAAAGTAGTTTATTTCAAAAGAAAATTAATTAATTAAGTTGATCAAAGTTATTCCTAGGAAGTTTCAAATATCCAATAATTTTTTACACTTTTACATCCTATGGCATATTGTTAATGATTGATTAATATTTTTGGATGAAAAAAATTTTAATTAGCCATGTGTTAAACAATGAACAGCTTACCCCTTTCTCTAAAAACAGAATCTTTAGGTTGAAAGGTTCAGAAATCAGTCATTTCTCATTTTGATGCTATAAGAATTTCTTATTCAGTAATGAAATAGAAGTGAAGAGATTTTAAAAATTTTCTTTTTAAACATTTTTGAAAAAATCAACATCTTAAGCATTTCAGGCATGTAGCTTCATGCAAGAAAGCATAACTCAGGCTCACTTATTTTTCTCCCCATACTGGTTTGTTGGCAGACAAGTAGGCAATTTCAGATACAGAATTTGTGTTCTGGGGTAGTGTAAAATTACAAAATGTTAACCAATGTGTTTGTTTGTCAGAGTGTCTTCCCCTCCTCACACTACAATTCATTTTATCCCTTGTCCCTTCCTCCCTATCTGTGCTGCTTTTGTCTCAGGAAAAAGAAAGGATCACATTGCAAAAAAGAGAAGCAAACTTTTTCCTTGCTTTTGAATTTACAAAGTTCATCTTCTGGAACAAACCAAAAGGACTTCTATGTTGGAATAATACATAGAGGTAGAAAATTAGGTGAGAAAGAGAGGGAAAGACTCTAAACCACACAGATGTGATAAAAATGAAAAGAGAAACAAAAGGTGAGCAGAGATTGTGAGTTCCTGAGAAAAGGATGCTTGCTCACCCAGCCTCCTAATCTGAGCTTGCAATGGGGTAGGCAGAAAGGGTTTGGCATATTTGAAAGTTGTTTTAGTAGACATTCTCACTGCT
The DNA here is from genome assembly GCA_004027655.1 of Graphiurus murinus. Classification (NCBI taxonomy): domain Eukaryota; kingdom Metazoa; phylum Chordata; class Mammalia; order Rodentia; family Gliridae; genus Graphiurus; species Graphiurus murinus. The sequence goes on along the minus strand of PVLC010016417.1, from coordinate 7,094 downwards.
ATATTCCAAAAGATCTAACTGTAATACCACTTAGAGAAGGAATACTTATTTGCTCAGTTTTTTGGAGAATATGGATTCAGTCCACATGAGGCCAGGGTCTTAAGCTTAGGGTGTGGTGGCAGGAAGCAGAGAGAGGGGCAGAGCCAGGGCTCTGCTCTCACACTGTGGAGACAGCAAACAAGCAAGAGGATTCAAAAACACAAGCAAAATCCCTAAAAATACACTCCCTTGGACCAATCTATGGGGTGGGATTTATCTACTGAGATTACAATATTCATGACTCAATTACATCAACTCTGAACACCAGGAAATTAATTTTTTTCCAGTGGAATTTCTGTATCTAAATAGAACAAAAGTAGGAAGCACCTATCAACTCATTTGGGCTACTATAATAAAATGCCATGAATGATAACTTATAAACAACAGAATTTTTTTCTAAAGTTCTGGAGGCTGGGAAGTGCCAAATCAATGCATAGGCAGATTTGGTGTCTGGGAAAAGCCCCCTTCATGATTCACAGATGGTGCTTTCTCCTGTGTCCTCACATAGCAGAAGGGATATGCTGGCTCTCTGGAGCTTCTTCTACACAGGCACTAAGTTCATTCATTGCAACTCCATCCTCATGGTCTAATTCACTTCCCAAAGTCCCCACTTCCTAATTGCATCACATTGGTGATTAGGTTTCTACACATTACTTTTAGGGAGAAGCAAACATTCAGAGCATAGCAGTATCATTTTCTATCTGTCCTCTTCCCAGGATTCAATTCTGGGAAATAATAAAAACTCAAAACAGAAATGCCTATAGGAGGTATCATGACTGATCACCTAAGGTAGTCTCAGAGATCCCTCCATGTCTCAGCAGGACCTGCAGAAACGTATTTCCTCTGCACCCTGGTATAGCATGAAACAAGTACAGACATCAGAGAATGTCACAGAGGATATTGAAGCCCAGTATAGGGAAAGAGAGTGGAAGAGTTTTCTTAAACTGACAAGGAGTCCAAAAGGGACTTTACAAGTAAATAAGGTGAATAATATAGCAGTGTCCTGTGTGGATAACCACTCAAAATCCAGAAGGGGTAATGGATTCAAGGAAGGGCAGGTGATGACAGAGCACTGGACATCCCATCTGTGTTTCTTGTCTGCCCTTTCCTCCTTTCTTGTCCACTATCAACCAATTTTTTCTTCGATAAGAATTTTATAAACATTTCACAATCTTTTCTTTCCTTCCTATGAGAAACCCCAGAAGTAAAGACTGGGCTCTTTCCTCTGTTTTTTTAGTTCTCAGTGTAAAGGGGGGCTTCAGATAGAACCAATCTCATTCACAGCAAATGCTCTAAGCTTCACTAAAAATAATGGTCATCCTGCCCTCACTTGTAGGAGCTGAATAGTGACTCAGAAGGAAAAAAGGGGGAGTGGTCAACATCAGATATGCTTTTTAAGTATGTTGTACACCTAAATCTCACCTCCAGGTGTCATATCTGTTTATCCCCTCACTATCTCTTAAGGAAAATTCCATGCCACAACTTAATAAATCCTCATTATCTCTGCTACTTCGAACAGGAAGGTGGTCTAAGTGAAGCCCTGCAGAGTGTTTAAGCTTCTGATATCCCCGTAGTTTTCTAACAACATTTTCATTCAAAGGGTCTGTTTAACCTCTTCCCTCAGCTTCATTAGATTCTGTCCTATTTTAGCCTATCTGGTCATCTCTAATTAATTAGATAACATTTCCACTTGACTTCTGCACATGAGATGAGAAAAATCAAGATGGGCTGGATGGCTGGAGATGGGATTCTGTAGGATTCAAAACTGTTGGAGGTGGCAAAAAAAAAAAACACACAGAAAAAGAGCCTGGGCTAAGCAAATCTGATGTGGCACCGGAGATGGAAAGGGGAACTGGTATGCCCCAAAGTAAGAGGGCTCATGATATTAAGTTGAAATTCAAAGTCATGATCCGTAAGATGAGAGCAAATCTGGAACAAAGGGGAACAGAGATGGAGTGGCTGATGGTGAATTGCTCAGAACAATTGTCAGTCTTTCAAGTTTTCTTTTTTAAGAGGTAACTGACCATGTAGGAAATGAGTTATTTCTACTCAACAGAAAAGGAATATTGTGAGATGTGCAATGAAATGAGCCTTGGACCTTCCACAGCCATTCAGAACAATGTTGGACCTTTGGCTTTGCTCATAGTTCACTGTAATCCCATTCTACCTCAGTGTCTGGCAGTTTCTGAACCTTTTCTGTTCATCTCATGATTCTTTTTCTGAACTCATCAGGGCAGATAATGACTTCTTGACTCATACTGTTCCTTATAATGTGCATGACCTCAACTTCTGACTTGTTTCTCTCTGGTCCTTTCGAACAACCTTTCCACTGACCCCATTTAATTCCCCATGAATCTCCCATAGCAAATTCAATGAAGGTACACTGTGCTGGAAAGAGTGTTCCATGGAAATTTCATATCCTCCATATTACACAACAAAGAGTAACTGAATAAACTAACTAAGCCATCAAACAGATCGCCAGTTTACCAGGTAGAAATATCTGATAATAACTAGCTTGTGAAAGAACCATAATAAATATTGATTCTATGTATTTGATGTCTAGTTCAAAGTTCCTAGAAAGTGAGCAGTAAGTTAGAATTTCTTTTGTGTGTGTGTGTGTGTGTATGGTACTGAGATTGAACTCAGAGACATCCTACCTCCGAGCTACACCCCCAGCCCTATTTTTTATTCTTTATTTGGAAACAGGATCTCACTAAGTTGCAGAATACCTCACTAGGTAGCTGAGCCTGGCTGCAAGCCCAGATCCTCCAGTCTCAGCCTCCCAAGTGCTGGGATTACAAGTGTGCGCCACCACGCCCGACTAAAATTCTTAATTTCTGATGATAGTACTCTGTGTTCTTTGTACCTCATAGTGCTTACTGTAATCATTTGAACAAAATACAATTGCACTAAATGATCACTTTAATTATCCACAAGAAAAATTTGCATAAATAGTATTTCTAATGTAATCTTTTATTTTATCTTTCATTAAGTCCAATGGTCAACATCAACAAATTTTAATTAGAGAACCTCTCATTTGTAAAGGTTGTGTTTATTTCATTAACTCAAATGGTTATATAAATAGAATTTTAGTAATACTTTAGTGATCCCCTGTTTACACCAAAGAGGAGACATACAAATAGAATAATGGAAGGGTGTTGGAGAGGAAGGTGGGAAAGGGAAAAGAGAAACTTGATGAAGAGTTCAAACAATCGTATGTACATTTGTGAAGGTATCAATACCAATATCAATATTATAAAAAGGAAGAGAAAGGAGCATGGTATAATCCAGGAGGAAAACACATTGTGTGTGTGTGCACCTATGTTTCTATTGCAGTGATCCTTAATATGATGTATAATTGCAATGTGCCAATAAAAATATCTTAAATTCCAATCAACTAAGCATCCTGTTTTGCTTTCTCCCCCAAAATAACAGCTTTTCAAGTATTAGCATTTTCCCACAAAGTTTTATAATATGGTTTTAAAAGTTCCTGAAAATATTCAGTTGGAAATTTTTTTAAAGTTTTGTTAAATTTAAAGATTATTTGAAGAGACAGTTAACCTCTTTACAGTACAAAATCTAAGAGAAGGATATCTCCCCATGACACGTTCTTTGCTTTCTTTTAATAGATGTCTAAAAATATTCTTCAATGAAATGTTACTTATTCATTTTTAACACATATATGTCTTACAGTCTGTTGACAATTGTGAGTGCTATTTTACTTCTTATTTTAACAGTGAGCTAATTTGACACTATAGGAAACAAGCATAAATTTTAAAATTCTGTATTTTATTTGGAAATCTCATGAAATTCTCTAATAAATTCATATAATTGGTATTTTAAAATAATTATGTAAATAAATAGTCAAGTACTTGAAATCATTAAAGCATTCATAAACTCTTACTCTGGTTTCAAGATTGTCACTTTGTTCTTCTCTTTATTTTCAAAACAAAAAATGCATTAAATACATTATCACTAAATGATAGACACACACAAAAAAAGAAAAGAAAACCCGTCAAGGGTTTGGGGTAGTTAGTATGATTCTACACTAATTTTTTATATGGGATCTTAAAAAATAAGCCTTTTATATCTCATAAGAAACTTGGAATTGGAAATATATATGGAAATCTTTCTCCCCAAAATGAGAAATTGGATATAAGGAAGATGAATTTAAATGCTAATTCAAATATGAAGCTTTTACTTTTGAAAATGATATTGAATAATGAGTATTTAGGAAAGAAGATTTAATAATTCTTGAAATATGTACTTTAAATAAACTATTTGATAATGAGTATTCACTTTTTATCATAATAAGGTAAATCTCTATGTCCTCTGAAATAATTCTTTACTCCATAAAGTCTCAACTATACAGAGTGATTTCTATTTGGAAAGCATTCATTTTCTTTCTATGGTGATACAAAATGCTTTCAAATATAAATGACATGATTTGTTCTGGACAAACATTTAACTCTAAGCTTTATGTACTCTGAACTTTATAATAATTTCCTAATGTCACAAATATTATCATGATTAATTTCATTAAGCTCCAAAAAGAAACCTACTTACTACCAAGGAGAGGATTTCCAAAATGAATTATGTCCAGGACTATATGATCATGGATAACCATAGAGGTCAAAACAACCTACCTTCTAAATAGTCATATTTGTGAGAAAAAACTATATTCTATTTAAGGACAAGTGAAAATAATATTAATATTGGTTTCCTTATTTTCCTAATTAGAATTATTTAATTAATATTTTAAAATATAACAGCTAAAATATATTTATACATAACCTTTTTTATATGAAACTAAATGTGTCATAATAAACTCTTTAGGTTACCATGAGAAACCATTTTAAATGATGACATGCTAACAGGGCATGGTGGTACACACTTGTAATCTCAGTACTTGGGAGACTGATACAAGAGAATTGCAGGTTCAAAGTCACCCTTGGCAACTTTGCAAGACTCTCAGTAACCTAGTGAGACCTTGTTTCCAAATAACAAACAAAATTGGGCTGAGAGTGTAGCTCAGAGTTAGAGTGCCCCTGGGTACTATCCCCAGTACCAAAAAAAATGACATGTTGATTTATTAACTGTCTTTTATCTGTATACTGTTCCCAAAGCTTTTCAACTATGATGTTCTGGTTTAAAAAATAGTTAACAATATAGTTGAGACTGTTATTATCAAGTAACATATGGCAAGTCTTTAAAACATAAAGTTTTTAAAGTGGATCTTTATTTTCAAAGACTGAATGACATAAAGTAGCTCTTATGATAGTAAAAATTACAATATTATATTTTCATGAGATTCAAAAAAGTGGAGCCAGTTAGGATACAACATCTGGCATTCACTTCAAAATAACTCAGGAGTAAGGGAGAAAAGGTGACAGATGAAATGAGACTAGTCATGTGAGAATCATTATTAATGTCAGGTATTACATACATGTGGAGTTTAGGCAGATAGAAAGGGAGGTTAAAATATTGTTTGATGCACTTTTACATATGTTCAATGCAAGAAGTCTTAAAAATTAATAAAAATTATATTAATTTTATGCAGTCCACATTTCTGTGGTATTTTAAAAATTTAAATAATAGACATAGATTGTGTATTTTAAGAGCAAATTTGTCTACACAGGTATCGTGTGATCCAAATAATCATCACCCTTAATTCAACAGAAGAAACACCTTTCAGAGAGAATTTCATTATACAAATGTGTACCTGTTTTAGTTATTTATGTATGGGCAATTTTATTTTCACAAGGGAACCAGACTTACCTAAGAAATTATTTTTTTACAGTTATCTGAGAATAAGCAATCATCTGTATTTATTGTATCTGTTAACACAGAGGTCTCAACTTCCGAACTAGACTGTTTCCATAAGGTCTGATGTTCATGTAATTATATTACATATGCTTTCACCTGAGCATAATCTTTTCTTCCACATCTAATAGGTCATTCTAGTCAAAACTTGTCATTGATAGTCAATAAACTCAGTGCCCACTAATTTCTCTATATGGTTAGTGAACTAACCAGGATCTGATTGAAATTATAAACAGCTAGATTAAAAATGAGTTCTTGCATCCATGGGGTCTCATTGGTAATTCCAGAGAGAAGTCATCTTTACCACATGTACATGATCTCCCAAAGAAAAGTATGGATTGAAACAGTAATAAAATAAAAGCTATAAAAGTTAATATTTATAGAAGACTCAAAAAGATCAGGATCTTCCTTATAGTTACATTAAGTTCATTAACAAAATTCAAAGTCAATATTATTATTACCCCTGCAATGTAGACAGGACAGGAAGGCAGAGAAAATCTTCCTATCCTAGTGCTCACAGTGAGGAATGAAGTCAGAAATCTGACTCACATCTATCTACTGCCCATACTCTTAACACATTTCTGATCACCGAAATATGACTTTTTAGATATTGTTACATTTTACATATTTCTCTCAAAAATAAATAAGAAAATAGCATAATTTAGGGTAATATTATTATACTTACATATATTAAATGTATGTATAAAATAAAATGTTAGTTTACTGGTCATCACTTTTATATAATATTTTCTTTTATTCATTCCTTCAAATATATTTGTTTCAGAGCCTTTCATATAAGATAATGTACCATATTATAGCCACTAAAATGTGTATATGTCATGGCTGTTCTCTTAATTTTTTTTTTTTACCTAAAGGACCTGAAAATTTAGGACTCATTTCACTATTTCAAAATAAACTTTAACCAAATCTACTTCAAGCTAGTATTTTATTTGTTTTTCTACTGCCTCACTTGAAATCACTGTTACTGTTTTCATAATGGCAATGAGAAATAATCTCAATTTTATGATATCCAATGACTGAGTTAATCACCAAAACCCAGATGTAACTAGTGTAGAATGACTTTTGAAGATACAAGTGACATGTTGAAAGTCATGACTTAAGTTCACATTTTGTATCTTTTTCTGCCCTTATTATTTTTTTTCAACCTACAGTAAAAAGTGTGGTCCATCTCATGCTTTTCTTTTTTCTTTTTTTTTTTTTTTTTTTTTTTT
>PVLC010016416.1:0-35483 GCA_004027655.1 Graphiurus murinus | reverse complement strand
GGGGGAGGGGAGAAGAGAGAAGAGAGAAAGGAAGAGGATTGCAGGAGAGCTCTTTTTCTGGGCCAGGTCTAGAAGGGGTGCCTGTCTCTTCTGTCCACTTTCTATTGACTATGAAGTCACACAGCACTGCCTAAAGGCTGAGAAATATTGTCTCTGGCTGGGCATCTGTTTCCCACTAATGCGTCTACACTGGAAGAGGAGCAAGAAGAACACAATTCACCTTCTCTGCCACACGTTTTAACATAGCATGGGAAGATAAGCCCTTAGGTCAAAGACAAATGGTGGCTTTGTTAAAAGAACTAAGAGCCACGCCTAAGCAGGGCAGAAACAATCCCAGACCACTGGGGTATTTGTAGCCCCTCTACACACATCCCTGGCATTGCTTAGTCTCACAATTTCCAGGCTGAGGGGGGGGGGCTGTGAACTTCCTCTAGTCCTCAATTCTCATTTTGTACATCAGAAAAATGCAGCTGGTCCTGAGAAGGGACAGGACTGATTACAAATAAACCAGTGGCTGGTCGGGATGGAGCCCAGGTCTCCAGGTCCTGGTGCTGGCTCTTGGTGCCACATCGCATCTTATGGAAGCTCAGACCCACATGAGGGTACGGTGATTTGGCCCTTTGTGCACTTGAAAGATGAAAATTGTTTTTTGTTTGTTTGATTGTATTTACTTTCATTTCAAGAGAATAAAGAACTCAGTATATGGGAGATGTTTATTTGGGCTCCATTCTGCAAAAATGCAAGGGAAATCTACAATTCATTACAGGTTCAAACCTACTGTGCCTGGAGGACAACATCCTTGGGCTACCAGGGTCCTCTGCACAGAAATATTTGTTGCTGTAGGCGTTTATGAAATGAGTTGAGGGTAAAGAAGGGGCCACTCTCGTATCTCAGAAGCAGCCCAGTCAGCAGCACTTGCAAGATGAGAGTCCAGTAGTGGCCAACTCCACACTGGGATGACATGGCAGTGTGGGTAGAGTGGTCATGAGCAAGGCTACAGGTAACTCAGGCTTCTCTTTTGACTGCTATTGAATAGTAGACCTGCAAATGAGCAGGGTGAGACTGCTACCAATTGACTTTGACCTTGAAGCGTGGCGTTCCTACTGTGAGTGGAGAGACTGCACTGCTGCCCTCCTGGCTTTGTGTATCGCTTCCCGCCAACCCTACCCCTGCCAAGCACACCCAGACCCATCTTTGGCATTAGGCAATGGAGCAAGTGATACCCCATGAGTAAAAGCAATTGGTTTCCAGAGCCCCAACCCTGGCAGACCCCACTTCTTCCTCTTCCAAACCCCCGTCAGCCAACTTATGTGAGTTGATCTGGGAAGCAGATCTGGGAGTTTGAATAAAGGTGCTGCCACCAGACGTGCAGCCTCTTTGAATCTCTGGCAATAAAAATGGAGATATTAATGCTTACTTTCCAGGAAGATTATGAAGGTTGAGGTGTGGTACATAAAGCACCCGGAATGCTACAGGGAGGTATTAATTCCAACCCCCTGGCCCTCTTCTAAATTCATCTAAATCATCAGAATTCACGGTTGAAGGATAAACAGACTGTTTCTCCTAAAAGTCCTGAATTGTCTCCTTGGCCCAATATTGCTCCCCAGATGCTCTGGGCCCTGGGTCAGGGATGGTGACCTCACTGGTACTCACCCCCTCCCAAGCTTGCCTGGTGAAGGACGGATGGAGGAAGCTGACAGTGGTGACCCAGCTTGGCAGGCCGCTGCCGCATTCCAGGACGTGCCCAGCAATCCCCAGAAGCCCTCAGTAGTCCATCTCTGCTGCCTCCTTATTAGTCATAGTTAACTGTCCTGATTAAATACACAGCTCCCACCAACAGGTTTGCCTCTGGATGCAAATTTGCCAGCATTTAGGGTGAATCAAACATATTTACTTTTCTGATGTTAGGGGTTTGATAAAATCCATACTGTCTTTGGCCTCAAGCCCTCTTCCTATTAATTATTAAACCCTTGTGTGTTTCGAGGGTAATTGAATCCATGTTTCTAATTAGTTTACACTTAATTCATCAGAACAATTTTTTTAAAGGGCTGATGGATGTCCCAATAAGCCTTATGGGCAGTTAATGAATCTTTATTTAAAAAGAAATTGGACACCCACCACACTGTTAACAGTGGTTACCTCTGGGGAGCGGGGCCGGGCCAAGGACTCAGGAGACCAGGCACTTGGACTTTTTCTCTTTGCACACTACTGCTAGACTTTTCTCAAAGTGGTGAGTACCTATTACTTTTACTATTTCAGAGAAATTGTTTAAAAAGGAAAATGGGATGGATTTATAAAAAAGAAAGAAAGAAAGAAATGGAATAGAATGCATGCACTGAATCCAAAGCAATGTGAAGGTATCTTGGGGAGAGATTCTGGCTTCTAGCTCTAGGAGACTCACAGTTCCCTCCTCCTTTAGCCACCTAACAGCGTAGTGGCTTTAGATGCTTACCCAACTCCTGCAAAGGGGATTAACACTATCCACTTTATGGGTGTGCTGCTGAATTACTAGATAACAGGCATAGCAGTTGTTTAAAACCTTTCTGTGTGTCCCCACTTCCCTTAGGGTATGTGGCTCCCCATGGGGCATAGGAAGCTCCCCATCATCTAGCCCTGGCCACCCCCGACATTCCTGTGACACTCCAGCCACAGTGAACCAACCCATCACCATTCTGCATGTCCCTTCCTCTAGCTTCTGCTGGAACTTTCACGAGTACTATTTTCTTGGCTTAAAACACTCTTCCCTCCTCTCTCTCCACACCCTATCAGGGACCCCGTGTGTGTGTGTGTGTGTGTGTGTGTGTGTGTGTGTGTGTGTGTGTGTGTGTGTGTTAGTTACTGGGGATTGAACTTCAGGGGCATTCTACCCCAGACATTTTATGTTTGTTTTGGAACATGGTCTCACTAGGTTGTTCAGAGTCTTGCTACATTGCTGAGGCTGTCCTAGAAGCTGTGATCCTTCTGTCTCAGCCTCCCAAGTACTGGGATTACAGGGGTCCGACTTCAGGGATCCCTTCCTCCAGAGAACATTCATTCATTCACTCTAGACATCTTTGTTGAGCACCTCCTATGTGACAGGCACTGTGTTAGGCACTGGAGCTATAATGGAAAGTAAAAGAGAAAGAGTTCCTACAATCACAGAGCTTATGGTCTCCTGGGGGAGATGGGCATAAATCAAATAATCACACACACACACATGAAACCACGAAGGATGGCTACATGGTAATCTGAGCAGGTATCACAGGAGAGTTAGACCAGGTGTCTCAGAGGATGCCCTGGTAAGGAAGTGAACACCGAGTTGCGATATGAAGGACAAGTAAGAGATGAACAAGCACGGGGGCAGCCAGAGGGAGGGCACCATCCCAAGCCCTCGATGAACATCTATAAAGACGTCCCCCGAAACCAGGTCAGCTTCCCTCATCAAGGACAGAACTTAGCATCCTTGTCTGCCTGGTGACTCATCTGTTCCCCTCAAGAGAGTGTAAGTTCCTTGAAGGCACAAGCTGTTTTGTCAATGGCTGTATCATCAACACCTGGCACTCCCCGTAGGCATTCAATAAATGTCAAATTGATGACAACGAGTGAATCAACAAATGGGTAGAGCACAGTGGCTGGCACCTCATCGGTGTTCTGTGTTGCCGTGCCTTCTCTTCCCTTCCCAGCATCCTCTGTACCTAAACAAAAGACTTCTCCCTCATCCCCAGGGTCCTCTCAGCCTCCTCCTGCCCGCAAAAGCACATTCCCGAAGGACTCTGGGCAGAGGACCCTCCAAGGACGACCCTACTGATGTGGAAGGCACATTCTCCAGGGAATCCATCAGGCAGGTCCTTTGGAGGCCTCTGCTGTGATACATATTCATAAGAAGACAGTAAATCTGGCAAATTTGTGGGTTTTTTTACAACTTCCAAACAGGTGTCTAATGCCAGTTGAGTGAAATCTGCAACCAGTTCCGAATGAGTGAAACTGCATTCCACCTTAGGCTGGTGACAGAATGTGTATTGCCAGCAACCAAGGGAACCAGTTGCAGCGCCTCCCATAACTTGTGCCCAAATGTCTACATTAAGGGATGCTTAGCTGTGCTTAACTGGTGCAGTCATCACCAGCACCCTAGAAACCCTCCAATATACAGCGATGCAGTTTATTAGCAGCGTCTTCATAGATTATGTTTGCTTGTGTTCCATTAGAAAACTTCATTCCACATTAAACTGCAAAGCAATAGGACATTTGCCAGCACAGAAAGGCCATCTAATTGTGCAAAAGCAGGGACATGGGGCTTGTTTCAGTAATTCATCCAGGCAGGGCTGACACTGCATTATCTGGAAGGCTCTTTGTTCTTTTCTCACTAATTTCCAAACTCCTATAGGCTCCCAGCCTTCAGGACCAGTTCCTACCCCCGCCCCCATCTCCCACCCTGATCCATTATGAGAAGAATCTGATCAGCTTCTATTGTAAATTTAATTTCAAGCAGCCAGACGCTGCCTTCTGGCACCCTGGGATGTTACTGCTTGTGAATAGCACTATGTGGAATGTGAGATGCTTTCAAGGAGATGGCTATGAACTCCTGGTGGGGAAAGGGAGATGAATGGCATCTGTACACAGCCCAAGATGTGCGCAAGAGGCCTACCGGCACGCCTTCATCAGCAGTACCAGGTGTGGCTGTCAGGACAGCATCACTGAGAGGCCCCCACTCTGCAGAAGAGGAAACCGAGGCTCACATGGGTTCACTCACTTGCCCAAGGTCGCTGACATAAAAAGAGAACTGGGACCCGGTGTGTGAAGCTAAAAGCCTTCACTCCACCAATCGACCTACCTCAGGGCTTCTCAAGCTCAGCACTACTGCACTCACTGGGGGCCAGTTAATTCTTTATGGTGGGCAACTGTCCTGCAGACAGAAGGATGTTTAGCAGTACCCTGGACCCTGATTTACCAAGTGACATTAGCATCCCTGCAATTGGAGCAACCCAAAGTGTTTCCAAACAAGGCCAAATGTCTGCTGGGGGGCAAGAGTGCCTTTCGTTCAGAACCACTGTTCTACCTTATGACTAACAAATTAATTGGGATTTTTTGTCTTTTTGCTTACTTGTGTTTTGTAATCTTTATACAGATATCTAAGTATTCCTTTTGTTTATATCTTATCATAATTGAAAACAGTTTACATGCATTATTTCTCGCCAACCAACCAGTGAGGTAGCTCTTGATATACCCACTTTACAGATGGGGGTACTGAGGGCGAGAGTGGAAAAGATCTAAAAATGCCTCACAGCTGGGGAGGAGCTAGAGTGCGAACTCGTGTCATCTGTTTGCAAGGCCAGCCTATAGTTCATCGTGTGGCTCTGCCACAGCAAAAGTGCAGTAGAAGGCTCAACTCCAGCCACATGGCGCTCAGACTCTAATAGGAGGGAAGCTCACTGTTCCCAATGCAGTTCTGGAGTAAGGTGCTGGAGAAAGGCAGGCTTCAAGGGATGGGAGGTGACTCTTCAGCATCCATAAATAAGGTAAAGAAGATCAGAGTGTTGGAAGGAAGAAAGGAGAGATGCATTAAAATGCAGCGAGAACAGTAACTGCAAAACATGTGCCTGTTGAGTTTCAGACAATAAATACAGAAAGCAGACGATGCCAGCAGAAAGAAACCTGCTGCAGGCTTGCTGGAGGCCCTGTACCTCTGCCTGTGTGGGAGGGGACAGAGAGAGGATGATTAAAGGATCAGCAAGGCACTGATATATCACATGCACACACAGTCCATACATGCACATGATTCACTACACATGTACAATATGCACATGCCCATTTGTGTTTACACACATTGCATGCATACATGTCATACATTGTATACATACACATGATGCATGACATTCATATATGTTACCTGCATATACATGATACATGACATGTATGTCCATTACATGCATACACATGACACATACTACACATTTTATACATACACATGGTATAATACATACATAATGAATAAGTTCACCTTAGCCCAATGCTTTTTTTAGTGTCTTTTTACCATGCCTGCAATTCCCCAGTCTCAAAAATCTGATGGGAAGGCATAGATGAAGAGTCAGGACAGGCCCCAAGCCCTCCAGAAAGGGCTGAGTACTAGGTCCTATGCACAGAAGGGACAGGAAAGATGCAAACAATATTTGTGGACTACTTAGGGATCTGCAGCAGGGGGCTTCCTTACAACAACCCTGGCAGGTGTGTCAGTGTCACCTCCATGTTACAGATGAGGCTCATGGAGGCCAAACCTTGCATGAGGTCATAACATGAGTAAATGTAGAGCCTTAAGGGCTGGGGTTGTAGCTCAGTGGTAGAGCACTTGCCGGCATGCACAAGGCTCTGGGCCCCATTCCCAGCATTGCAAAAGTTAAGATAAATAAATATAGAGCCTCACTAGGTATAACTCTAGGCCTGTCCCCACTGTACCTTACCATCTCATAGAAAAGCATTGTAAGACGTGACCTCACAGATAAACACTGTAACCTGTGACCCACCTGTCCTGCTAGCTGAGCGAAGAAAAGCAGCACAACAAATGTCCTGGTTGGCCAGTAGGACGCATTTTCCTGGAGACTGGAATTCACTGCAGGCTGATCTAGTCTGATTTCTGTTTCCAAGTTAGACACTGCGGAGTCATCCTCCACTCCTTTCTTTCTCTTATCTTCTCGTCACAGTCCCCATAAATCCATTATTAACTCTGGGGACAATTCTTTCCCAAAACACCACACAAATCCTTACCATCTTCTTTCTTAATTGTTCTGGTCCAGGCTCTCTTGACTAGCCTGATTGTCGCCTCTCTGGCCCCCACCCCAATGCATTCTGCACACTGAAGCTGTATCATGCCAAAATCCTAGCTTAAAAACCTTTATTAGAAGGGTAGCTACAAAATGCCTATAGCTAACACCATACTTTATGGTGAAAAACTAAATATTTCCCCCTACAATCAGGAATGAGACAAAGTTTCCACCCTCACTATTTTAATTCAGTATTGTATTGGAAATTCTATCCAATCCAATAATGAAAAAAAAAAAAGAAAAGAAAAAGAGAAGAAAATTAAATAAAAGACATGCAGACTAGAAAGGGAAAACTAAAACTATTTTTCCTCACAGGTATAAACAATACTATTTGAACTAATAATGAATTAAGGAAGGTCATAGGATACAAGATCAACATATAAAAATCAGTTGTATTTCTATATATTAAGCAGCAACTAGTCCCAAAATAAAATAAAATAAAAAACAATTCTATTCACAATGACATCAAAAAGAATAAAGACCTTTATATAAAAAAATTCCAGCTCAAGATAGAAGGCAAGACATGTTAAATTTTCCCCACATGACCCAGACATTCTCATGGAAATGACCCAAGGCACATTAAGGGATGGAATATTTACATTAGCTTTGGAGACTAAGAAAAAAGAGACAGATGTCTGTCTACAAAATGCTAAGGAATTTCTACAAGATGCAGAGCCAGTAAGAATCCATTAAGAGAAAGGTTAGCCAGGCAGGATGTTGACAGAGAAATGCAGCTTAAATATGGTTTAAAGAAGTAACTTTAAGCACTGGTAGAATAAAAATCACAGAAAAAGCAAAGAAAACTTTCACTTGAAGACAGGGAAAAGGAAGTAACAGTGAGGAAGCTTAAAAATAGAAAGCATTAAATGTCACAGAAGAGCAAACATATCAGTTATCACCAAAATAGGAGAGTGGACTCAACTTTCCTGTTAAAGAATAGAGATTTCTGTTCAAATTAAAAATATATATATATATAACTATATATATACACTAAATATATATAACTATATAAATATATATATACATATATATGCTGTACTAGGAGCTACCCCTAAAGCAATGAGATAGATATATTAAAAATAGAGGAACTGGCAAAGATGGACCCAATAAATGCAAACCTAAAATCAAGAGTGGCAATATCAGTTTCCTAGTCGAATTTAAGCAAAAATCTTGGAGAGATAAATATAATTTTTATATTGGAAAAATATAAAATTCGTTGAAGATATAAGGTTTAAACATATTTATGTTCTGAAATTTTCATATCAAAATATATAACATTGAAATTTAGAAATAACAAGAGAAATTGATAAAAACCAGAGTGAAAATATAAGACCAATATATCACTTATCTTGACAAATACCAATTAAGCAATAAATAATGAATTAGAAAAACTGCACAATATTAATAACATAAATTTTTCACCCTTCAACCAGAGAATATCTATTCTTTTCCAATAGTCATAGAGCATACACACACACACACACACACACACACACACACACACACACACACAATGATTTTATACAAAGGAAGAAAAGTTAACACATTCTCCAAAGTAGAAATCATAATCTGATCTTAATGCAATAAAACTAGGTAATAATTTTTTAAGTATAAACAAATGTTACTTGAAATTTTGAGGAAAAACCCCCTAGAGTCAGAGAAAGAACAAAACTGCAATTAGAAACTCTTTCTGAAATAACAACTACCCATCAAAATTTATGGGATATGGTCAAAGTTGCACTTAGGGGAAAATGCCTCTTAATGTTTTTATTATCAAACAAGAAATAATGGAACTAATTCAATTCACGAAACCAGCAAAAGAGCAACATCAGCCTAAGGTAAGTGGAAGAAAAGAATGGATAAAGATAAAAGCAGAAATCAATATGTTAGATAATGGAGAGAAAATAAAATGGATAGCCCGAGTGCTGGAACTTTACAAAGACCGATAAAACAGGCAAAGTTCTGGCAAGACTAATCTGGTGGAAAGAAGGAGAACACAAGGCCCAGGAGCAGATGGAGAAAGGAGAAGCAGCCAGGTACTGCAAAGATAGACGTGTACCATCCTGGGTTCACACGCCTGACCGTATCAATACAGTGAGCGATTTCGTAGACGAACACACAGACTGATTCAAGAAGAAGAGACCTGAGCAGACTAGAACCACGCAACGTGAAAAAGATGCACAAAGACCCAAGGGTCCACACCCCCAAAGAAGGACCACTCTGATGCCTCCAGGGACAGCACGGCCCAGTGTTATCTCTACCATCCTCTGGGCTCATTTTCCCTCCTATGGCCCCATGGTGTGAGCTCCTCTCTTTTCAGGGGTGCTGAGAGTGAGTGGGTTCCTCCTAGCCCTTCTTCTGCTGACCCCACAAATGAAGCAAAACGAGCAGATCATGCACAGGACATGGTGAGGAGCCAGGCGGGGATAACCTACTGAAAGCACGCTGGGCCACCCTCCTGTAGCCTTCACATCCCACACCCACAGCGTGCAGTCTCCCCAGATGCCACAGAGGGTGCCAACATGACACCTCCAGGATCCCGCTGTCTTCCCCTTCCAAAGGCCTTCTCACAGCGCCCTTTGCACACCAGCACTCTGCAGCTTTGTGTCTGCTTTGTCGACAGCGTAGCATGTCCGAGATATTCCACACCCATCTATCTGCTGCATATAAACTCCAGGACGGTTATGGCTTCATGTTGCTCACTGCTGGGTCCCCAGTGCTTGGGCCAGTGTCCAGACATAATAGGTGCTCATGAAATATTTGTGGGATTAATGAATGAAGAGGACTCTAGTACCTTTGACATTTTCCCTGAACACCTGCTGTGTGCCAGGGATGAAGGATCCACCCTGTCTCA
Source organism: Graphiurus murinus (assembly GCA_004027655.1). Taxonomy (NCBI): domain Eukaryota; kingdom Metazoa; phylum Chordata; class Mammalia; order Rodentia; family Gliridae; genus Graphiurus; species Graphiurus murinus. The sequence continues at coordinate 25,835 of PVLC010016416.1, read as the reverse complement.
TCTAGGAGGATCTATCAGACCCCATCTGTGGCCTCTGGGGTCCACCAGGCACTGCCCTGACCGGGCAGGGACAGGGAGAGAAGGCTGGGGCTGGCCTGTATCTGTGGTGTGACTGCGCTTCAGGAACCAGGCAGCCAAGGGCTCAGAAGCATCTTAAACAAAGCTTGGAGGTTAAGCACTTGGCTGGAAATGCTCATTAGTGCACCAAGTCCTTAAAAGCAATTAGCACCTTGGACTCCCCAGAGCTTGGCTGGGAAGCCATTAACCCTTTGGCTTTCGGAGGAGCCCAGAAGCCTGGCTGGCAGGACAGGGACAAGGCTGGTGATGGAACATGGCCGATCTCCGGGTCCACGAAGCCTGGAGAGGTATCCCTCCGGGGCCTTCACCATTGACCCCCCAAATCTGCCCTTCCTGCAGTGGGTAGAAGCCTTCACACCCTGTCTTGCTCCTCACGTGGGCTCTCCCTCCCTTGGGAGGCAGCTCAGGGGTACAAGGTGGCTATCTCACTTTCCATAGCGTTCTCTTCCATCCACTAGGATGGGGTCTGAAAGGGTGAGAACGCCCCTAAACTCCCTGTTCTACACCTGTACCCAAGGCCACCCCGACACAAGACAAATCCCAACAAAGTATACATGGTTTCCAACACATGATGCAGACCATACTCACTATCCACCACTAACAGTCTTTAACCCCCATATATAATGGGTCCAAAGGGGAAAATTAAATATTTCTGTATGTCCAAAGAATACCCACCAATGGATGCCCATGCACACCCACCTACATGTGCAAAATAAGTTTCAATAGAAAGACGAATTTTCCTATAGCCCTTTTGTGTTTTCCATCCATTCTTCCCAAATATCCTACTCATCAGTCCTGCTTGTTGGATACTTTAAGCAGAAGAAAGGAATTGGGAATCTTAAAGAAAGCAGAGAAGCTGGGTGTAGTGGTACATGCCTATAATCCCAATACTTTGGGAGGCTGAGACAGGAGGATCACAGCATACAACTTAGTGAGATCAGCAACTTAGTGAGATCCTCAGGAAGAATGCCCCTGGGTTCAATTCCCAGCACTAGAAAAGGAAGCAGAGGAGGAAGTTGAGGGCCTTCCTCAACAACAGAGGTGGTGTTGATGACCATGAACCTTTCCAAGCCCAGCAGGTTTTTCTCTGCCGGCTACAAGCCCAGCTATGTGCTACGGGAGTGTGGGGAGGGCTGTACCTTGTTCGCAGGTTCTCTGGCTGGGGTGGGCCATCAAACACCGACAGGACATCGAAGTCCTCTTCCAGGGCGAAGGACTGGAACACCAGCTGGATCCTGTGCTGCTCCTCCGCGGTGATGGTCCACGTGCAGTTGGCGTAGTTGGGGTAGCCGTACGGGAACCCCGGGCTCTCCACCGTCCCATTGGGACCTTGCAGCTGGAACGTGCAGTTCTGGCCTGGGAGAAAAAAAGGAAACAGTTTAGTGTGGCCAGAAGAATTCCTGGAAGATTCCAGAAAGAGAGGAGCAACGTCTTCAAGAGTCATTGATCTGGTTTTCCCGGTCCCTCCTATGGACCAGCCCTGTGCTTGGCACGGAGGGAGGGAGGAGGAACGCCTAACATAACCTGTGGCCCGGTGATAGATCATGGACTGTTTTATTCAAGTCTCGGAACAGCCCTGTGTGGTAGAGAATGAAGGCTTAGACCGTTTAAACTAAGAAGCAACCAAATTCAGACTACAGTCGGACATCACAGCACGTGCCAGGATGACCATGCCAGTCCCTTCCTTGCCCCCAGTTAGTGTGCTCAGCTCCCAGACCCTCTGGAGAAAACCAAGGCCATCAGCAGAGAGCCCCATTCCCCGCTGCAAGCCCTCCCAGCTGCCCCACGCTCCCCTCGTTCCTCCTAAGGGGAGCGCCCCTCCTCCCCTTATGCAGGCTTCCCATTCCCTTCTTCCCTACTCGTCTCTCTCTCATCATCTCCTCTCTCCCTGGTCTCCTCTCCACTGGAATCTTCCCATTTTAAACTTGCTCAAGATTCATCATTCAGCTAACAGCTCCCCACTCCACTCCATCTCTCCCCCACGACCCAATTCATAGAAAACACATGGCCTCTCTGTCCCTACTTCTCATCCACTCTCCAACCTGTCAGTTCTGCCTTCTGGTCCTGTCCACCCACCCCAGCAGATCTAGCGAGGTCACCGGTGGATATTTCCCATCTTCCTGTTAACTAGTCCCTCAACTGCCTCTGATACTGTTGCTCCCACCCTCCCCGTGCTGGAGCATCTCCGACTCCAGGGGGCACACATCCCCTGCACATCTGGCTCAAAGGGCAGTTCTGAAGGACAGCATGCGGGAGGAGCCAGGAGTCTGCACTTCTACCTGGCTTCCTGATGACAAGCTGCTTGGGGGCCACACTTTGAGTGGCCACGCCCTGGGTTTCCTCCCCTTCCTCCACACTCTCCTGCATTCCCCCCTCTGCTCTCTCTTTTTCAGGCTCCACGTCAGGGCCTCTCCTCTGTCTGTAGAGTACGCTGCCAGGGGTACTGATGACTGCACAGTCCAGGCCAGGCGCCGCCCCCTCCCTCCAAGCCTCACATCTCCTTTGGGATGTGCAGGCTCCTGACATCCCACACCCACTCTGTCCTCTTCTGTTGCTGCTTATCCCAGGTCATGGGATGGCACCCTGTCTCTTTGTCTAAACAGGACCCAGGTAGAAGGAATGCCTTCCTCTCCTTCACAATCCTCTGGTCAATTTATCACACTGCCTCAATTTCATTTCCCTCACAGCCTAGTCTTCCCTGACTCCTATAAGTTCCAGCTGGTCAGCCACTTTTGCTCTGGTCCTTGACAACCCACTCTTCACAGGGCAACCGGGAGCATCTTTCCAAAACAGAAATCCAATCAGGTCATCCCCACTCCATCTACTCCAAACCTTCAATGGCTCCTTATTGTTCTTCAATAAGGAAAAAACATTTAAAGCCTGTGAGGGGTCTCCTCATGATCTGGCCCTTAGCGATCTTGCCACTCACATCCAGCAACTTTCCAGGCAAAACCTCGCCCTCCTTACTCCTTTGTACCTGGTACTCTCTCAGAACACAGCCACGAGTCCTCTGCATGGTTGTTCCCTGTACCTAGAACACTCTCCCCTCCCTCCTTGGCACACTGCCCTTTCACACTTCAGTCCAGTGCCCCTCTTGGTTCAGCACGAGCCCTCTGCCATTTGCTGTCACGCCACTGGAAGCTCTCTTTGGTAGCACTTAACATAATAGCACGTTTCCATGCTTCCAAATGGTGGGTCCATGAGCATCTTCTCACCAGGCTGTATGTTCCATGGGACCTAAGCCATACGTGAGTTTACCATCGTTTGACTCCATCCCTCAAGCTCAGTAGCAGGCACATGGTAACCCCCCCCCCATAACTCAATACAGTTCATGTATTTACTTAGTGTTTGGCTAGACACTCTTCTAAAAACTACCTATATTGACTTGTGTGATGTAACATCCCTGAAAGGTGGGCAGTATTCACACCATCTCCATTCCACAGATGCAGAAATAGGGCAAAAGGACATTAAAGAATGCAGCCCACACACTGCTACTCAGAGGTGGGATTGAAACGTAAGTGGTCCACTCTCTTTACCATGATGCTGATGAACTGACTCAACACTAATTTTTTTAAAGCCACTTTAGGGATTAACTGACAAAGGACACTTAATCTCTAAAATGACTTTAATATTAAGAAATCTCTTAATACAAAGTATCCCATTAAAGGAGGGAAAAAAAGTTAAGGGCTTCTGAATAAATGCTAAAGAGGCATTTAATAAAATTAGACATGTAAGTCTGATTAAAATAAGCATTTGGAACTAGGAAAAAAAGAACATTTCCTTTCCATGATAAAACATCCCTTTTTGAACAATACCCTACATCATACTTGTGGTGAAACATCTGATTAAGATCGAGAACAAGACAGAGATGCCACATCCCCCCGGGATCTCATGCCTTATTGGAAGGGCTAACCGATGTGACACAAGAAAAAGAAATGAGAAAGGAGGAAGCAAAAAATGGTTTGCAGATGATACATTAATATACCTAGAAAGCCCGGGAGAATCAATTATAAAGCAATTAGAACTAAGAAGAGATTTCAGTAAAGTAGCCAAATGCAAAATAACGTACAAAAATCGCTAACATTCCTATGAGCTAACAGCAGATAAAATTATAAGAGTAAAGTTCCTGTTTATGGTGAGTGCAAAGTGCATATGCTATATGGGAATAAACTCAGTAAGAAATGCGTAGGTACCACATGAAAATAATTTTGGCAGAGGGATTAAAAATGTTTGAAGAATTGGAGAGACACAGGGTAATTTTGAGTGGAAAGACTAACTACTGAAAGGTTAATTTATAATATTAACCTCTTGAAAAGTTATCGAAAAGTTAATTTATAAGCTTAATACAATGCTGATCAAAAGCGTAATGACCTGTTTCAAATTTGCCAAATGACACCTAAGTTTAACTGGAAAAAATAGGTTATTACAGACAATGCATTTTAAGGTAGTGAACTTAGTGGTCTCATCCTACGGGATATTAAATAGCATCATGAATGACACATGAAAATAATACAAGAGTGGTCCCAGAGTGGACGACAGAACACGAAATAGCACAAGAATAGCCTTAGTATACATAATAAAATATTTTTTTAAATCAATGAAACCTGATGCAGTGGTGCATGCCAATAATCCTAGCTACTCAGGAGGCCGAGGTTGGAGGATCACAAACTGAAGGCCAGCCTGGGCAACTCAGTGAGACCTTGCCTCAAAATAAGATTTAGAAGAGTGGGGATGTAGCTCAGTGGCAGAGTGCTTTCCAGGTACGTGCCTAGGTTTGATCCCCACTACCATAAAAAATAAAAATAAATGAGAAAAGAAAAAAAATATTTTTGCAGGGTCAACTAATTAACTGTTTAGGAAAGAACTGACTTATCTCCCCAACTCATGCCATGTAGCAAAGTAAATTCCAGATGGAGTAAAGAGTCAAGTGGTAAAAGAAAATGAAGTTTAAAAAAATCAGATTTTCTGAACAAAAAGACGCTGTGGAAGATACTACAAGATTGATAGATTGATAATTTTACATGAAAAGTATGTGTATTTAAGAATAGAAACAAAATCAAAAGGTATACAAAAATGTTAGGTAAAAAAGTAATATCCTTAATAGTGAAAGAACTATTACTAATAATGGGAAAAATAACAAGTCCTACATCTAAAGAGTTGGACATGGTTTGCACAAGTTAGCTCACAAAAGACGACACAGTAATCAGAAAACCAGAAAAACACCCAAACATCATAATAATGAAATAAAAATTCTATCTCCATAATTTGCAAAGGGGCCCTGGGTACCCTTCCCTCAACTTCCTTGAACAGGATCTACTCAGCTTATGTCCCTAAAACCTGTCTTGTGATGTCATTGCATCATGCCACGTCATTCATTCATCCATCCATTCATTCATTCTTTCCTCCAGGTTGGAAGACCATGTAATTCCTATGATAAGCCACAGGTCCCAGATCATAGCCTGGACATAAAATTCATCTATGAGGCAGTACTGTGCTAAAGGGATTCACAGAGTGATTCTGAACCACGGACCCCACAGGAACTGCATCTTCAGGGCCACCCCCATTCATGACATGGACAGTCACTGATCCCAACATTCCCCAGCACCCCAGACAACTGTCTCAGCTCAGGCCTGCCCAAGCCTAGAGAGGCTGGTTCAGAATCTGGGTATGAATGCTATTCTTCTGCTCAGAACAGAGCCCCTGGGAACATTTCCCATGGAACTGGAAAGGTAGCAGAGTGGGGAGCAGGGGGACAGATAGAATAGAAGGAGGAGATCCAGAGGGCAGCTCCATGCAGGAGAAGGTGACTGAAGGGAGTGAGCAGCACCGACAGACTAACATGAGAATCTTGGGTGAGGCCACTCAGTCTGATGTCTAAATGGTCCCTCTGACAGAACATGGAGAGCAGGACCTTTGTCCTGCTGCATCCCCAGGGTCTAGATTCAAAGAGTATCTCTTCAGTGGATCCATCCATTTCAGCAATGGCAGGTGAGAGGGTAGCAAGATGGACAGAAGCCTGATCGTACAAAGCAGGGATAGGATTGGCGGGTGCACCTTGCAAGGTTGTTATATTTTAAGGAAGAATATATATGTTGTTCACTATAGAAGATTTGAAAAATACAGGCAAGATTTAAAAAGAGGAAATGATTATAATCTCACTTTCCTTCCAGAGGCAACTACTGTTAATATTTTTATTTTTCTTTCTAGATTTTTGCCATGCATATTTCATGTTGTTGAGATAATACTGTGTAGAGAATTCTGGGAACCCTTTCATGGTACATTATTCTTAAATCTTCAATTACAAAAGGCAATGTGCACTTGTAACACACATAAAGCTGAATGTATGCAACACAAATCTAAAGAAAAAAAATTGATCTCTAGTCTCCTTCCCTTACACCCTATCCAAAGTTACTCAAGTTAATAGCCTTGCATGCATTCCTCCCCCCACCTTTTCCTCTCTCATGCAAACATATGGACACATTTTGGAAGCATTTTTTATGATTTTGTTTTAAAAATGAGGTTGTAGCTCAGCTCATTTCTCAGCAACTTGCTTTCTCACTTAACAATACGTCAGGGACACCTTCCAGGTCAGCAGAAACAAATCCAACTTATTTCTTATATAAATGTGTACTATTCCCTGGCATGGATGGATCTCAACTTATTCAACCTCTCCTCTGCTGATGGTCATTCAGGTCATTTCCTGGTTTTCTTTCGTAACAACTCAGTAAACATTATAATATGAGTTTCCCCCCAAGGTTGGAATCTGTTCATAAACAGCATTTTAAATGGATGTACAACAGCCCAATGTGTGGTTATACTAGAATTTACCCAACCATTCTCCTATTGTCAAGCATTTAAGATGTTTCTGGTTTTTATTTTTCTTTTATATCTGGACCCTTGGCAAGGTCTGGTGACCAGTTGCTGGTCAGTGCAGTGGAAAATGCATTTCCATGGCCAGAGTCCCAGACTCGAAGTTCACTTGTGTGGTAACTGTGTCTAGCTTTGCTTTCTGGTGAGGTATTGTCCATATCAGGCTGGCTGACCTCTGTTACAGGCACCGCCTGGGATGGTTAGAAAGGACCAGAAGCCTGGCTCATTTAGAAACCTCCCTGAAATCAAATGGATGCTGGGGAGTTGAGAAAGTTATAACCCAGCACAGCCACTCCAGACTGAAATATGATGGAGAGGGAGCCCGTGCCTAAATGATCAAGCATCTTTTTATGCCCACCAAATGTGAGGTCCTTCCAAAAAAAAAAAAAAGGCTACCTGCTCTTCAGTCTGCTCGCTGACCTTCTGTCCCCTACTTCCACTGCAAGGGCACCTTGTATTTCCCTCCCAGTGGCCAGGGTGGTCTGCCTGCTCTCACCCATGTCTCTGGCCTATGGTCAATGCAGCTACTAAACAGAACAGGGCCACAGCTCAAGAACTATCTCAGACAACTGGACTCTTCAGGTTGTTTCTCACTCATTTGTTTTTGGATGACTTCCCTACGACAGACTTTCAAAAGTACAGACTGCTGGGTGGAGGGGTATAAGCATCTCTAAGATGTTGGCTTTGGATCCCCAAAATACTTTCTAGAAAACATATACGAATCGCATTCTGAACAGACATGTCGAGGAATGCCCGTCTCACGGCATCTTTGCCAACATTGTGGATCATCTTATTGAGAAGTTTTTGTCTGCCTCATGGGTGTAAGAAATGCTATCGCGTTTTAGTCAGCATTGCTTTATGACTCAGATTCCATCTTTTCAACTTCTCGTAATAACTTTAATCCTCCCTTCAGGAACTAACTGATGGCATCTTTGGCTCCTTTTTCATTGTGGTATTTTCTTTTTACTGATTTATGTATTTATACAGCATATGCATTATATATGTCTTCTATACCTCATATGCACCACATGTTTGTTTTGTAGTTGTTTGGGCTTTTTAGTTTTATGATGTTTGATATATGGAAGTCTCCACATTTTCTGTACTCAAGTCTTTTATAAGATCTTACTGTTTCCTGCCAATTTGTACTCTTTATAGAATCACAGTCTTCATCTTTTGTCTTATTTGTTGTCAATATTGTTTTCTACCTGGTTATATGCTGTTGGTGTTGTTTAGATTCCTTGTGCAGATTAAAATGTTAGGCTTTTATGGACAGCCGAGCGTATCTTTCTTTTTCTTGGTAATATAGTTCCTTTATTTACACTGAGAAAGTTTTCTCTCAATGATGGATTGTCTTCTCATTTCACTCCCCACAAACAGTCAAAGTCCTTGTCATGGCCCCCAAACCCTAAATGAGTGGGCACTCCACCACCTGTGAGCCTCTTCTCCTGTATTCCTCATCCCTGTGATCTGTCTCCTGGCTGTCCCCACACGTCTACCTCAGGACCCTTGAATTTGTGGATCCTTTAGCCCAGAGAACTCATCCCCCAGTGACTGCACTACCCACTCCCTTCAGGTGTCCAGGCAAGTACTGCATCCTCAGAGATCACCCTGAACAAAATTCAGGCAGCTCTCCTCTCAGACCAGGTGCTCTGGGCTCCCCTTTACTTTTCTCCATACCACAAGCACCTCTGATGTGTATTTTCTTGGTTTTTTTTTTCCTTCACTGTCCATCTCCACTAGACTGTGACCTCCATGACAGCAGGGACACTGTTTTGTTCTCTATCTCCCGCCCCCCACGCCTGCACCTGCCACTTAGCAGATGCTCACAGAAGGGCAGTTGGCTGGCCAGGCATGCCTGGATCCCAGTACTTGGGAGGCTGAGACAGGAGGATCTCAGGTTTAAGGACAGCCTCAGCAACTTAGTGAGACCCTCGTAAACCAAGCAAGACCCTGTTTCAAAATAAAAAATAAAAAGAAAGAGCTGGGGGTATAGCTGAGAGGTAGAATGTCCCTGGATCTCTAGTACCAAAAAGGAGAGTGGTTGGCTGAAGGTGTGCACGCATGTTAACTGCCCACCCAGCCCTTTGCACCTGGCTAACTTCACACCCTTAAAGGCTGACTCCTACCCTCTTCCAGAAAGACATCTCAGAATCCACAAGTATTCACCCGTGCTTACCTATCATCACTAGGGACGTCACTGCCTTTACCTCGGGGTCGCCATCTCTCTGCGACTATCTTCATCAGCATACTCCTTGAGATTTTATTCACATTTTTTTCTCCAGCCCCTAGCCTAGTACTTGCCCTCAGTAAACGCTTGGTACATAGTATTTGGATGAGCAATTAATATTCAGACAACACCCATCAACTTCATTTGTATATTTATGGCTTGTTTGGGGCATGGCTTAGTGAAAATGTTAAAAGTATAGGTTGTGGAAGCAAAAGCTGTGGGTTCAAATTTTAGGTTTGCCATTTAAATACCTTGTGGACTATTTAACTTTAGTTTTGACATCTTTAAAATGAACATTTGCTTTTAGGATAGCTATACAGATGAATGTCATGCTATCTGCTAAATTGCTAATAGCTCAGTACAGTACCCAGCATACTATAAATGATCAATAAATACCAGCTAATCTTTCAGTAAAGATTTATACTTTTCTTTATATCGGTCCAACTCACATCTCGTTAAGGTCCTTCCCAGAAATTTTATGCACTTTTTTTTTTTACTGTACTGAATGACATTTCTTCCCATTATTTTTTCTAACCAGTTATTACTCATATACAGAAAAGTTATTGATTTTTATATATTCATCTCACATCCAACCAGGTTTCTGAACTCTTCTTCATTCTAAAGATTTCTCAGTTGATTCCTTTGGGTGTTTTAGGTACACAATCATGTTGTCTACAAATAATGATAATTTTGAGGAGATAACTCTTTTGAGAAGTTTGTCAGGAAATTTCAATTCAATTCAGCAAATATTTATTGACTGATAAGGTCAATTTGGTACAAATTTAGGTGGAGATGCCAGTGGGACATCCAGACGAAGATGGCCAGAAGGCAATTAGGCTGTAGACTGGTGTTTGGAAGCACAGTCTGGGCTGGAGATACAGATTTGTCTAGGCTGTGCAATTAATGAAGCCACCCTATGAGGAAACAGAAGAGAGCTACAGATGCTGGATAAGTCATCATGGCCGCTGCAGGTGTCTCACCTGCCACATGGAATGCCACTGGACACCTCGGGTCCATCATCGGCCTCTGGTCCATCTCTATGCTTACTTCCTGGCAGAAGCAACTTGTCTGCAGATGGAAGAGGCCAGGATTAAGCAGAACTATTGGCCCTCTGCTACAGTCCCGTAGAAGAAGACCAAGACCTGGGTTGTTAGGGATGCTGGAGTCCAGCCTCATCTTAGCCCCTCTCCCCAGCACATCATGTACTTTGGCCACACCAAATAGCTCATCATCTGCAAACACCCCAGGCCCATGCAGGTCTTTATGGTGCTTGGCCCTTTGCCTGGAATGCCCTTCCCTTTTGTCTCTACCTAGTGAATCGAGATCATTGTTCCATATTCAGCTCATGTAGCACCTCCATCTGACAGCATCCCTAGTTTCCCAGGTAGGTCTCTCTATCTCTCTCTTTCCCAATCCTATCTCCCCTCAGCAGCAACTATACAACCACCCACAAGACTCCAGACCTCTTCTCTCCAAATTCATGTCTTTCAAAGAAGCAAAGACAATTTGCCAGTCTTGCTTACAACTCTTCAGTGGCTTCTCTGGATAAAGCCCCAAATCCTGAATATGGCAGACAAGACTCCCCATGAATACACAAGACTCCGCTGCTCCTCTGCCAGCCTTTGTCTCCTGCAGCCTTCCCTTAAAGGACACTGAAGTTGGAGCCAGACTTTGGGTCCATATTGTTGCCCACTCTGAACCTTCAAGAACACTGTTCCCAAGCCAGGCACAATGGCGCAAGCCTATAATCCTGGTACTTGGGAGGCTGACAGGAGGATCACAGGTTAAAAGCCAGCCTTGGCAACTTAGTGAGACCCTGTTTCAAAATTTAAAAATTTTTAAAAATGCAGGAGGGTGTAGTTCGAAGCTAGAATGTGCCTGGATCTAATCTTCAGTACCAAAAAGAGAAAATGTGCTATTTCCCTGACTTAAGTATCTTTTCCTGTCTCCTGTTCATGCCTCGACTCATCCTTTAGGTCTCAGCTTAAATGCCACCGCCCCAGGAGACCTTCCTGACCACTACACTAAGCTGCATTCCTCTCCCCCAACACACACCCAGTTGTGTGTTCTCAGGAGCACATGTCTCCACTCACATCTTGTTAAGGTCATTCTCAGACATTTCATGCACTTTTTTTTTTTTTTTTTTTTTTTTTGCGGTACTGGGGATTGAACTCAGGGGCATTCTACCTCCGGGCTATACCCCCAGCCCTATTTTTTTTATTCTTTATTTTGAAACCGAGTCTCACTAAGTTGCGGAGGGCCTCACTAGGTAGCTGAGGCTGGCTGCGAACCCGGATCCTCCGGTCTCAGCCTCCCGAATGCTGGGATTACAAGCGTGCGCCACCACGCCCGGCTCTTCATGCACTTTTTATTGCTCTAGAAAGTGATATTTCTTCCCATTACTGGCTGACAGGGCACGTTACCACATTGTCTAGCATCCATCTTCCTTGAAATGTGAATTCCATGGCATTAGAGACCACATATGGCCTGTTCAACTGACCCCCAGGATAGTGAATGACTAGGCCAGGTTTCCCCAGCCTCCGTTTTGAATATAGGTTTGACTCTCTCATCCCAGAGTGGGCTGTAGTCAACCTTGACACAGTCCCCAGTTCTCTACCTCCTCCCAGTTCTGCAGTGTCATCAATCCAGGTATCTGCGCTTTGTGACCACCTCCCTAGTGGACAGCTAGATACAGCCTACTGGGCTTGCCTATCTGACCCTCGCACTCCATGTTTACTATGCAGATATGCCTCAGTGACCCTCTCAGTCATAGCATGACCTCCTGGAACTTGTGCTTGCTGGTTCTAAACCTGTCAATTAGAACTTCCAGTGGGAAATCTGCTTGGAGGGTGCCCTGTACCCCACCCATAGGCCCATCCCTCTCTATCTTGCTCCCCATCGCTGGATGAGCACATGTGTCACCGGTGACCCCCCTTCCCATCAGTCCTGAGATGTGTGACCCTCTTCTCTCTGAGATCTGGAAGCAATCAACATTACTTGTCATTTCATGTGTTTGGTCAAGCTGCTTCCTACGTGTCTCACCTGTCTGACACACCCAGACTTAACTCTCCTCCTGGTCCGAAGTCACCTATGCGTAGCTACCTTGGCAGGAATAAACTAGACACAGTTTAGACAAGAGACACAGGGACATATGCCAATATAAACAAGTCTTCTGTGAGAGGATCACAGGTTAGACACTTAGTGGTTGGTTCACTGAGGTGGACACTTGTCCACCCAGATAAAGAGGAATCTATGAAAGACACACTGCATGCACCCATGCCCATTCCTCTGGGCCCCACCAGTCATGGCTGGCATCTACTGCCACTCTCCTGAGAAGACCTCAAGGCCAAATAGGAGGAAAACAGGACCCTCAGTACCTGGCACATGGCCTAGAACACAGCAGGTGCCCAGGAGAGAGCTGTGTGATGGCTGCACCTGGCACATAACTGAACAAGTTCTCGCATCCTACTGCACTGCCGACCCGGAGCCACCCCAGGGTCCTTGGCCTCTCTGTAACCCTAGTGCCAAGTCCACAGTCTGTCACATGCTGTAGATGTGCAGTGGGTGTTGAATGAGATAATTTTCACAGGGGTTTCTAATGACATCACACACCGACATTCCCCCCCCCCCCCAGAGTTCCTTAACAGAGATTTCCATTAATGACTAAAAGTGGAGTCCAGGGATTCCCAACCTCAGCACTATACATTTTAGGAGGGATAATGCTTGGCTGTGGGGTGCTGTCCTGTGCACAGAGCATGCGTAGCAGTGCCCCTGGCTTTTGTTCTCTGGATTCCAGTAGCACCTCCCAGGTATGACAACCAAAAATATCTCCAGACGTTGCCAAATGTCCTCTTGGGGTAAAAAAAAAAAAATCACCCCCATTAAGAACCATTGTCCAAATTCTTAGTCATTTTGAAATTCCTAGTGAAAGTTAGAAATACTCTTGCTAGAAAAACTGCCTAGGAATTTAACCTCCCACTTTTTTATTTTCAGGCCAAAGTTTCCTCACCTTTGTTGTTCCATTGGCCCCCCTTTGGCAGCCTGGTGACCCCCTTTCAAATGATGTCTTTAAATGTGTAGAGCAAAATACACAGAATGGTAAAAGGAAACCAATTATACTGAAATACAGCTTTCAAAATATTTTGAAAATTTATAGCTTAGTAATATAGCTACTCCTTTATTGGCATTTTAGTACTAAGATCCACCAGCAGGTCTGATAAATACTGTAGTATGAACCTTGAAGGCTATATAGAGATGGTTATAACAACTGTAATGTTCTATGGAGATACCCTGTGATCTTATCATTGACAAATTCACAGGTGCTGATAATGCCAGTGTGCTTTGTTGCCTATATTCATGATTGATAGAAATGCTAAGTTTCAAATAAAGGTGTAATTTTCCCCATCTGAGTTAGGGACTCCTTGAATTGCAATGAAAACCCCAAAGGTCCAAGACAAGTTCAGTCTTTCATTCAGCCGACTGGGGGTAGGGTTGCCTAGTTCCAAGCTGTACGTGTGTGCTGGGTGGGGGTTGGTAGGCAGTCAGGAATGGGGAGAGCAGAGAGGTGGATTGTGTGTCCTACAGTCCACGCCCTCAAGGAGCTCATAGTGGAGTGGAATGAACAGACAGTCCTGGCCCATCTTGCTGTGTCTCTTCTTGGTGAACGGCTCAGGAAGACCACACTGTTAGATCTCAGGGGAAGAGGAGGGCATGCATACAATCCAACCTAGAATGCCTGGTGCTCTTATGTAGATTCGAGAAGGAAACTGACATTTATTTGGGGGGTTCACTAATACCATCTCCCTAACATTTGTGATGGCCTTCTGAAATGGCTGTTATACCTCCATCCCTTATAACTTTCCAAGTGAAGACATTAGGGCTCCTCCAGGTTTACAAACATGTTCAAGGTTAAGCAGGGAGAAGTGAAAGAGCTGAGAATCAAACCTAGATCCATATGAAAGCAAAGCTCAGGCTCTCCAATCCACCACCTCTCCCTTTGCCAGGCTGCAAGGACTTTACACTCCCAATGCTACAGTCCTGTTTCTGCTTAGCACCCAGCGCCACGGGCCACAGCCTGGTATTTACTGAAAAGAGCTTAGCACAGTTGCCATGCCTCAGGGACATGGGAACAAAGCAGGGTCCCCTTCTTCCTCTTGAGTTGGAGATACAGGCAAGAAAAACACAAAACAATGCATGGCAGGTGGGGTGAGGAGGCAAGCCTGGACCGTGCCACATCTAATTGCTCTGTGGGAATAATCCCATGCTGCTTAGCTTCCTAATTCTACCTCCAGGCTCTCTGATTATCCTGGACATGCTTAACACAGAAGCCACCACTGTGGACCAAATATGATTTTCCCTGCCTGGCAATACAGATGTGGCTCATTTTTTCATCATTTCCAGCCAACACAAGCCAGGGGCTGTTCACTGTTGAGAGGGAATTCTGGACCAGCACAGGCATCTCTGTTCTGCTAATGGCAGGGATTCCTGCTCATTGAGCTGTGCCACATCCCTGGATTGGCACTAAGAGAAGGGCCCGGGTGTGTTTGGGGACAGTTGTCTCTGCCAGGTGGGATCTGCTCCTGGCTCAGGTTTTCAGAATAAAAATAAGGAACTATCATACATTCATACATTTCTCCATGCCTGAGACGATATCTGCACTGTGGCTTTGATCCAAGGGACTGTGGATGAGCAGAGAGGTTGACCCTTGAAAGTTCAGGGGTCAGCAAATGATTGATTCATTAATTACCCATTTAAAAGTAGTATTGAACATCTGCTGTACCCAAGCACTATCACTGCCTATATGGAGCTGACTAACTAATCATAGTGGATTATTAAACATTTTTTCCTATACTAAGTGCTGTTATCTATGCACTTTTCATGTAATGATTCATTCCATCCTCACAATTATATTAGTTAGGTACTATTATTCTTCCCATTTTAAAGATAAGAAAGCTAATGTTCAGGAAGATTAAATAACCTGTCCAAGATCAGGCAGCTAATAAATGTTGCAAACAGGAATCAAACCCAAGCAACCTGGTGCCAAAATCTGTCATCTTAACCCTCATGGATGGATGGATGGATGCTTACTTTGGTCAGTGTAGTAAGCCATATCTCTTTCTAGACTATTCTCATATGGTAAAGAACTTTGCCTCAGGGACCCCTTTCCTCAAGTGTCAATCATCTCAGCTAGTCTTCTACCCTACTGCCTGCTATTTGGGGAACAAGCCCACAATGGAGAGGTATGGCACAGGGCAAAATGGAGACCACATGGGGAAGTCTGTGCACACTGGACTTCCCAGAGGGGGAAAAATAATAACAACTTGGGAAACCAAAGTGAATTGTCAAAAGTATGTGAAACCAAGCTTATATCTCTGTCACCAGTCTGAACACCTCAAGATAGAAATTACCATACCTGATTTGCTACTAAATCTTCAGCAGAGTGTTTGGCATTTCATGGATGCTCTGTTAATATTTATTGAATAGATTAAAATTGCGGTTGTCATCGTGCCTTGTTTGTTTACTTTGGATGTTCATTGGTTCCTTTATCCATTAAAAACGCATGGCTGCTGTTTTGTAGGATACACACATCCATAATGGAACTGGTTTCACCTCTAAGGGAAATAGGTAACTTCAAGCTCTTTGCTCTCACGTGACCTGCATTTGAAAGTTAATTTTAAAATAGAGGTTGGGGAGATGCTAACATGTGCAGTGGAAAGAATTGGAAAGCCTGATTTATGACTTGAGACCTCATAGCAAGGGGAATAGCAAAGTCCCTTAGTCACTTAAGGCCCCACCCTTCCATCTATAAAATGAAGCTCTCAAAGCCACTTTCACATGGACACTCTGAGGCAACAGATTCAAGTGAATAAGCACTTGCTCAGAGTGTGGGCCCTGTCCATGGTGCTGAACTATTAATGTCCTCAGGGGTGGTTGTTTCTCCTGATCCTAGGCCACTGGGGATGCCTGCCTAGTCTCTCCAGGATTTGTGACCCAGGAAAGAAATGAAAAAGAACACATGAGATAAAAGGAAAAGAGAGAGAGAGAAAGAGAGAGGGAGAGAGGGAGGGAGGGAGAGAGAGGCGTCCAAGGGGTGGAGGTGAGGACAGAGAGCACTAGAGTTGCACCATAGGTCCTGAGTGTCTAAGACACTGTCCTCCGGCCTTGACCAGATTGGACCAGGCCACACTGGAGGTGGTTTGCCACAGGAGGCCTGGGAGTGGGAGAGGGTGGTGGTACCTCAGAGGTGCATTTCTGAGCTGTTCCTGGCACTTATTTCTCAGCAGCCAAAGGCAGGGAGGAGGATGGGTGGGAGGCTAGCTCCCTGGAGATGAGGGCTGAGGAGGCTGAAGTCAGACAACATGAGGGCCGGAGTCAAGGAGGGCATGACATGTGGTCACCAGCTGCTGGGTGCAGCCTCTTCTTCCTCCATGGGAGCCTGACCCCCTTCATTCCTCCTGCAGCTGCGGGCTGAACATCTGCTGGGAAGGCAAAAGGTCCACTTGTGGAGGCAGTCACAGCAGCCACAGGGCAAGCCAGGCCCAGACTGTTCTATAAGTGAAGGCATCCGAAGGTCATCTGAAATTTTACTTTGTTTTTCCCAGTTTTCAGCATGTGTACTGCTCTTTTTATATGCAAAGGAAAGGGCTTTGTGTCTCCATGCCCCAAACTGCACATTTGAATTTTATATGAGCTCTGTTGGTGATCTGAAAATTGTTCCCATCAAAAGGGAAAGCTCAAGCTCATTAGTGATGGGGTCAGTGCTAGCCTGGCTCAGCTCAGACCAGCCTAGATGCCAGCACAGATTCATCATTCTGCGGACGTCCACTGTGCTCGACCAGAGGCCAGGCACAGGACTGACAGTCTCTGCTCCTCCCCAGCCACCTCTGCCTCTTTCCTGCTCCAACACATTAAGGCCTTTGCACTTGCTTCCCTTTCTTCTCACTAAACTCTTTCCCCCAGAGAAGCAAACTCCTTCTCTTCCATCTGCTCAGCATGGTCTTCTCTGTAAGGCCTACCTGACCAACCTCTGGAAAACACTCACCTACACCTTAACCCCCATCCCTGGCACCTCCGATTGCCCTTACCTGTTCTACATTTTCTTTCTTCAGAAGCACACATCACTCTATAACACCCTATGTCATTGACTTCCATGTTGTGTTTATTGTTTGTTTCCTCTCTTGCTAGAACATTTGCTTCACAAGAGCAGGGTCTTTGTTTCATTCACTGACGCATCCCAAGTGCCTAGACCAGCTCCTGGCACACAGTAGGCACTTAGCAGACATTTTTTGGGTGAATTAACAAACCAGAATCTGGCACACTTAACAAAACTATGACTCATGTGAACCCAGCTCCCTAAAGGCTCAGGAAGCCAAGCAGTTGGTGGAGCTCTATCTGACGGAAGAGCTCCACAGATCAGCCCATGGTAGAATTAGAGCTGGAGAAGAGGGATTCTGGGAGACTCCTGCCCATCTCCCCACCAGACTGAGGTCACAGAGCATGGCCTGCCTCTTTCAACACTACATCCTTGAGGACTTAGCACAGGTCACACATGTCCCTAAGAAGGAGGTTGATGGAATTTCAGCCATCATTTAGCAAACACTGTTGTGTTGGACTTGCATGATGGTGAGCCTCTTACTTGAATTTCTTCCAAACCTGATAACATCCCAAAGAAGCAAGTATTATTCTTGACCCTGTTTAACAAATGAGGTTTAGGGTAAGTAATTCCCTGAAGCTCACAAATATAATATAGTTGGCAAAGCTGAGGTTCAAGCACAGATTTGTCAGACTCCTGAGACTGAGATCTTACAGATGTGCTGTAAGATTTGACGTCACCACTGCATGGGGGTGACAGGGAAGGAGGAAGAGAGGAAGGAAGGGAAGAAAAGAAGAAGGGAGGGACTGTGGGGCTGGCCATATGCTGCACATACCATGGAGATTTAAATTAACTGGCCAGAGCTATGAAGCTTTTCCTCTGGCCTGGACATGACTCCATTACAGCCCTGTCTCCCTCTCCCTGCCCCCAGAGGGAGGATGGACATGATATATCTTGGCCTGAAGAAAGGACAGACATGATATATCTTGGCCTGAAAGATATTTTATTTTAATAAATTCATTTCTCTCTCTCTCTCTCTCTCTCTCTCTCTCTCTCTCTCTCTCTCTCTCTCTCTCTCCTCCCCTCCATCCCTCCCTCACTCATGCACACACAGAGCTTGAATGAACTGAGGGGAAAATATAACTGAGTGGGTGGATAGATAATCTAAAAATTGTCAGAGTAGTGGAGACATGCATTTCCTCTTTAAATCTCTTATAAAAGGAAACTCTAACAGCCCCACCGTGCCCCCTGCCCATACACATGCAAAACATAGTGAACAGCACAGTAGGTTGGGTATGTGGAGGTGTCTGGTTCAGAACTTGCCCCTAATGACCCCAGACTTGTACCTAGAAAACATCCCTGTGGCCACTTCCCTGGATATCCAATTATACCTTTAGTGGGTGGCCTTCATTCATCCTGGGTCTCCCCCAAATTCATCAGCTGCAGCCCCAGATTATACACCTGCTGTCCTAGCAGCCTTCTCATCCAGCATGGAGATCCATCCACAGGTATCCTGGCCAGGAGGTAACTTAAAGTGGTCCCTGGTGGACTACTCTGCAGAAGATGAGCGTCCTGGAGACTCTGAACATCCTAGAAATCCTTCCAAGGCTAAGCCAATCTTCTGATGGCATATCATGACGATGCTGCTATGCCAGAAACTGGGGCAGAATCCCTAGGGTCATATGCTAGGTGGCCTTGGGCCTTCCACTAGGAAACTATAAAAATAAAATCCAGGAAAGGCCTCTAAAATATAGATGGTCTCCACATTAGATATTTCTCCCAAGAACAACAACAACAACAAAAAAGTAAAACCACTACCTGGCTTGAGGAGTAGCACAGAGCTATGGAAAGAAAGAACGAATTCAAGCCAAGCCAGTAGCTGCTTACTCAGGTCTCCCACAAGGCAGTCTGCCTCCGCCCTGGCAGTGCTCATGGCTAAGCGGCAGCTGGTGAAAGGGTGCATAACAGAGGAGGGCAGGGAATTTATACAGAGGAGAAAAAGAGGCACATGGAGGGGGTTGTGGGGCCTAGCCTTACTCTCACTGCAGTGAGCTAAGTTCTGCTCCTGGCTGGTTCAGACTTCTTAAACTGGGAAATGTCTTATGACCCTGAATTCTTCATTCCCTCCTTGTGACACTGCAACAGAGAATTAGAAGCTGCTTTTGCTAAAAACAGTAATTGTTCACTTAGGCCTGTAGAAGCCCAATGGATAACTAAAAGCAGGATAAAGCTTGTCATCTCTGCCTTCATTTTGTATCTGTCTCCTTTATAACCTTAAGCCTTGGGTCATATTCTTGCTAACTCTGCATATAGGCATGTGAATCATTTACAGACTGCAATACAAGGTGTATCAGCCCTAAAATTACCTAACCTACTTCGGCTCTTCAAGACTGAAGACACTGAGATAAGAGGAGCTAAGATATTATCAAGATTTGCAGAGTCGTTCAATGGCTGGACCCCAGGAGCGATGCCTAGAAGTCTCCATCATTGTCCTGAGCCTCCAGTCACCTTGGTCTTCAGAAACAGCAGAGCCTCACAGATCACCCCATGATGAGCTCACCCCCCCCAAATGGGAGCAATTACCTCATGACAGAATCTGGGGTGCCCTCCCAGAAGCATAAGCAATCATCTCATGGGAACCAGATCACCCCTCAAGCAATAAGGACTTCTTCAGAGCTTCTCCTCACAGAACCAGTCCTGAGATAATCATAAACCAGACCACAGTTTGACCAGGAGGACTTACTCTACCAGCTATGCAAAGCCCCTGGCCATATATACCCTCAATCTCTGCCTTTGTTCCTTTTTTTTCTATAAAACCTTAAAGTTTCTGTCGGCACTTTGAAGGGGATCTCTGGTCAGTGTACCCCTCTAGTTGTTCTCCCAGTGTGGAGACACTGATTAAAGCTCCTTTCCTGCTCTTCACAGCTGCTCATCTCTTAGATTGGCACATTGGGATGGGTTGCAGAGCCTAGTCCACTGAGACCACCGGGGCTGGGGCCTTTGTGTAAAAGCCCCAACAACACTTCTCATCTGAATTCTTAGGTCTTAGAGGTACCCATCCCCGCTTATGCCTCCCAAGAGGAAAATATGGGTCTGATCATGAGTAAATTGAGAGAGCCAGGAATGTCACACTAATGGAAGGGAATGGCAGAGTTGGGACTCAGAACTTCTGACTCCTGCAGATATAACATCCTCTTAGAACATGACTGTCTCAAAAATGGCTAGATGCACATGTTTACCTGCAGTATAGGTGCTCTACGGGCTGCACCTGGATGAACAAATCAAGAACTTACTTATGTTCAACCATCACATACCCCATGGTCACCTGTTGCGCAGGAAGGAGTTTATTATGGTTCAGCAGACCATAAGTGTAAGGCCCCAGTGTGTCCCCCGTGATCCAGTAGCTTCTGCTGAGGAATACAAGGTGGGAATGACATCAGCAAGGTGGCAGAATAGGAAGCCCCCAGCCTCATTCTCCCAGAGAGACACTGACTTAACAATAATATGTGGTAAAAACAAACAAACAAAAACTGTATGAGAACTACAGAAACAAGTTAAGAAGTCATAGTGTCCAAGGCAAGTTGAAAGTCAAGAACGGCCATATTTAAATGTGTAAGAGGAGAAGTTTCATGTCAGCCATGATAACCCTTCCCCCAAGTTGGCACAGTTCAGTGACACTAGAAGAAAAAGTACATTTCTCTTTTGGAAAAGAAAGAGAAGAGTGCAACATATATTTAATGTTCCAGCTTTTCAGGGGGTTAGTGAGGGAATGGTTTCTGTCTCACCTAACTCAGAGCACTGATGCGCAACCAGCATACTCTGTATGCCTAGGGGGCACAGAGTACAAAGGAAAGATCAGTGGTTTGTTGCAATCCAGAGAAACTGAGTACCATGGTCAGACACCAGAGGGAGCAAGAGATTATATAAACTGCTGAACAACAACAGTACCATTTTCATTGGGAAATTATACACACAAGCCCAGAGAAAATACATCTCCAGGAAAGGTTTGAGAGGCCCCTAGAACCTCTAGCTGGGCTGAATGGTAAAAGTCTTCCCTGCGCAAAACTAACCTGTAATGGTTATTTTTTCAAAATGCACAAATCAAAGCAAAAAAAAAAAAATTAACAAAGCACACAAAAAAACAAGGCAACATGGCCCAATTAAAGAAACTAAATGTCCAGAAACCACCAGCCTTAAAGAAACAGAGATTTATGAGTTACCTAACAAGGAATTCAAAATAATCATCAAAAGGAAACTTGTATATTCCAAAAGGATGCAGACAGACAACTAAATGAAATTGGGAAAATGATGCATAAACAAAAAGAATATAAACTATAAAAAAGAACCAATAGAAATTCTGAAGCTAGAAAATATAATAACTGATTTAAAAAATAGAGGGGTTCAAACACAGACTTGATCAAGCAGAAAAGATATTTGGTCAACTCAAATATCATTTGAAATGATTAGGACAAAGGAATAAATTTAAAAAATGAATGAGTTGGGTGTGATGGAGCACACCTTGTAATTTCAGTACTTGGGAGACTGAGACAGGAGAATTACAAGTTCATGGCCAGCCTCAGCAACTTAGTGAGGCCCTCTACAACTTAGAAAGACCCTGTTTCAAAATAAAAATATAGGGCTAGGGGTGTAATTCAGAGGTAGAATGGCTCTAGGTTCAATCCCCAGTGACAAAATAAAGGGAGGAAGGAAGGGAGGAAGGGAGGAAGGGAGGAGATGAAGTAAAATTAAAAAAGGAATTAATAAATATAAATAAAACTAATGGACTTAAAAGAACACCATCTAACAGACAATATGTGCATTATAGAAGTCTTAAAGAAGAAAGAAAAAAAAATAGGACTGAGAGCTTATTTGAAGAAAAATGGCTGAAAACTTCTAAAATCCAAGGAAGAAAACCACTATCCAAATTCAAGAAGCTTAAAGGACTCTAACTAGGATGAACCTAAAGAGGTCCACACTGAGAAACATAATAATCAAAATTCAAAGATGAGCATCTCAAATGCAGTACGAGGAAAGTGATTCATCATTTACAAAGGAGTTTCTATAAGACTATCAGCAGATTTATCAGCAGAAACATTATAATCCCAAAGGGAGGAAGATAATATATTCAAAGTGCTGAAAGGAAAAAAACTGCTAATCAATAATACCTTATCTGGCAGTATCCTTAAAAAATGAAGGAAAATAAGATCTCTGCAGATAAACAAAACTAAAGAAGTTCATCACTACAAGATCTGCCTTAAAAACAAATTGCTACAGAAAGTCCTTCAAGTTGAAAGGAAAGAATACACTAGACAGTAACATAAAAACTTACAAAAATATAGAACTCTCTAGTAAAAATAAATCAGTAGATAAATACCAAATCCT
Organism: Graphiurus murinus; assembly: GCA_004027655.1. Taxonomy (NCBI): domain Eukaryota; kingdom Metazoa; phylum Chordata; class Mammalia; order Rodentia; family Gliridae; genus Graphiurus; species Graphiurus murinus. The sequence goes on along the minus strand of PVLC010016416.1, from coordinate 3,186 downwards.
ATAATTCTGTAATAATGATATATAAATCATGTTTAATTTGGGTAAAGAATTTTAAAAATAAAAGCATAAAAATAACTATAAATCTATGTTAATTGATACAAAATATAAGATATGTAATTTGTGACATAAATAAAGTGTGTGGGATATAAAACAGTAGTTTTTTCTATGACTGACAATTGATATCAGTTTAAAATAGACTATTATAACTATAAGATGTTTTATGTGGTCCCCATTTTCACCATAAAGTAGTTACCTACAGAAGATGCACAAAAAAAAATAAGAGGGGAGTCAAAGCATATCACAATAAAATAGTCAACAAAACACAAAGAAAGGCAGCAAGAGAGGAAAATAGAGACAAAATAACTACAAGCCATATAGAAAAAAAATGATAATAGCCAATCTGTCTCTATTGGTAATTACTTTTAATGTAAATGGGTTAAACTAAGCAATCAAAAGACATAGAATAGATAAATAGGTTACAAAACAAGATCCAAATATATTCTGTCCATATGAGAGTTAGTTTAGATATAAGAACATACATAGGCTTAAAGTGAAGGATGGAAAAAGATATTCCATTGAAATGTTAATGAGAATAGGATACCATATCCACATTAGACATTAGACGAAGTAGCTTAAAAACCGTCATGAGACAAAGAAGAACATTTATAATGAAATAAGGGTCCTTTCAATCAGAAAGTTCTAACAATTATAAACATACGTGCATCTAATAGTAGAGCACCAAAATATATACAGCAAACATCAACAGAACGGAAGGGAGAAATAGATATCAATACAATCATAAAATAATATTTCAATATCCTACTTCCAGTAATGAATACATCAACTATACAGAAGATCAATAAGAAAAAAAGATTACCTAAACAATACAATAGACCAAATAGGCTATGAGACAGATACAAAACACTTCACCCAGCATCCACAGTACATACATTTTTCTGAATGCATACAGAACATTTTCCAGGCTGGATCACATGTTAGGCCACAAAACAAGTCTTGACAATCTCAAGAATATTTAAATCATACCAATTATCTTTTTCAACCACAATCAATTGAAACTGTAAGTGAATGGTAAAAGAAATCAGAAAAAAATCAAAATATGTGGAAATTCAACACCAACTTATTGAGAAATCAATGGTTCAAACAAGAAATCACAGGGGAAATTAGAAAATATCTTGAGAAAATTAAAATGAAAAAAACAACATATCAAAAATTTATAGAATGTATCCAAAGAGGGAAGTTCATAGCAGTATATTACACATCCATTAAAAAAAAGAAGAAAGATCTCAAATCAACTTTATACTTCAAAGGAATTATTAAAACTAAACACAAAAATTAGCAGAAGGAAGGAAATAAGGATTGGAGAAGAAAGAATAGAAAAACAATAGGAAAGAAATCAATGAAAACAAGAGTTGTTTTTGTAGAAGATAACAAAATTGGCAAACCCTTCTATAGACAAGCTAAGAAAAGAGGAAAGACTCAAATAAAAATCAGAAATCAAATAGAAAACATTATAACAGATGTCACATTAAAAAAAAAAAGATCATAGCAAACCACTATAAACAATTATAGACCAACAAATTGGATGACCTAGAAGAAATGGATACAGTCATGTAGAAATAAGAACTCCAAACAGACATTATAGGTAGTAAGGAGACTGAATCAGTAATAAAAAAAAAACTTCCCAACAAAGAAAAGACCAGGACCAGATGGCTTCACTGGAGAATTCTACCAAACATTTAAAGAAGAATTAACACTAATCTTTTTCAAACTCCTCCAAAAAACTGAAGAGGATGGAACACTTCCAAAATCATTTTATGAAGCCAGCATTAACCTGATACCAAAATGAGACAAAGAAGTATCTTTGAAGTACAAAAAAAAAAAAAAAAAAGTCCCTAAGAAATAGTGGCACAAAAATTCTCAACAAAATACTAGCAAATCAATTCAACAATACATTGTAGTCAAATGGAATTTATTCCTGGAATGCAAAGATAGCTCAACATGTGAAAATAAATATTATATTAGTAAATATATTTTAAATATATATGAATCAATGTAATAAAGACCCCATATGAAAAGACCACAGCCAATATCATACCAAATGGTGGATGGCCCAAAACTTTCCCTCTAAGATCAGGAACAAGGCATGTATGCCTTTTCCCATCACTATTTAATATAGTATTGGATGTCCTAGCCAGAGAATAAGAAAAAGAAATAAAAGTCATCCAAATTGGAAGGAAAAAGTAATAATATTTCTGTTTGTAGGCAACATCTTACATGTAAAAAGCTCTAAAAAGTACATATACACACACATTTAAAATTAATAAATTCAGAAAGGCTGCTCGACACAAAATCAACACACAAATATAAATTGTGTGTCTATACACAATGACACACAATATGAAAAGAGAATTAAGAAAATAATCTCAGTTGCAATAGCATTGAAAAGAACCAAATACTTAGAAATGAACTTGATCAAGAAAGTAAAAGACTTGTACACTGAAAACTACAAAACAGTGCTGAAAGAAAATACAAATAAATGGAAAGACACCCCCATGTTCATGGGTTGAAAGACACAAAGTTTTTTAAAAAGCCATGCTGCAAACCAGGCATGGTGGTGCACACTTGTAATCCAGTACGTGAGAGACTGAGACAGAAGGATTGCAGGTTCACAGCCAGCCACATCAACTTGTGAGGCCCTCAGCAACTTGGTGAGATCCTGTTTCAAAATAAAGCATAAAAAACCTGGCTAGGGGGTGGTGGGGGAGCTCTAAGGTAGAACGCCGTCATGCCGTCAGTTCAATCCACAGTAAAAAAAAAAAAAAAAAGATGCTCAAAGCAATCTATAGATTCAATACAATCTCTATTAAAATCCTACTGGTATATTTAGCAGACATAGGTAAAAACAAAAACACCCTAATATTCATATGGAATTTCAAAGGACCCCAAATAGACAAAAAAAAAAAAAATTACAATTGCCAAACTATGGAACCAGCCAAGATGTCCAACAACAGATGAATGGATTACAAAACTATGGGATATGTACACAATGGAATTTTACTCAGCCATAAAGAAGAACAAAATCATGTTATTTGCAAGGAAATGGAGGGAACTGGAAAACATTATGTTAAGTGAGATTAGTCAGTCACAAAAAGTTAAAAATCAAAT
>PVLC010016415.1:5793-27237 GCA_004027655.1 Graphiurus murinus | reverse complement strand
TTGATGAATGATGAGGTCAGGGCCTTTATGATCCACTCATTGTCTAAAAGCCTCATCTCTGAATCTTGCTGCAACAAGATCATGATTTTTTTTCCGCAGTATTGGGGATTGAATCCAGGGGCATTCTACCTCCGAGCTACATGCCTAGTCCTATTTTTATTCTTTATTTTGAAACAGGATCTTACTAAGTTGCAGAGGGCCTCACTAAGTAGCTGAGGCTGGCCACAAACCTGGATCCTCCTATCTCAGCCTCCCAAGTACTGGGATTATAAGGGTGCGCCACCACGTCCGGCTTAAGATCATGATTTGATCATGCTTTCAACACATGAGTTTTTGGAAGATATTCCATATCCAAGCCATAATCTGTGCTTTGGAAGTTTCTGCCTTTTTCTTATGTTTTTCTTCTCATGAGACCTCTGTTTATCTGGCTTTGAAGGCAGGTGGTGTTTAGAACTGTCAGCATGATCTCGTCTGCTTTCTCAGAAGCAGGTAGGGTACAAGCACTCAACCTCTGTTTCTGGTGTCAGTCCTTCTCAGATTCTCCTTGGAATGTGCTCAAATTGTAGCAGCTGTAGGGAGAAGATGCCTAGGTGGTGTCAACCTGTGTTCATCAGGATTCTCCAGAGAAATAGAACCCATGGTGTGTGTGTGTGTGTGTGTGTGTGTGTGTGTGTGTGTGTGTGTGTGTGTGTGTGTGTATTCAATCTATCTATCTATCTATCTATCTATCTATCTATCTATCTATCTTATGTATCATCTATCTACCTATTATCTATCCATTTTTCATCTTTCTAATGTTACATAGATAGATGTTTAGAATTTATTCTGCCAGTTATTTATGCATCTCTCAGTTCCTTTGTCAGCCCTTGAGGAAGGGCCCTGTGCCCCACACCATTTTTGTCCCTCTTAGTACCTTGCTTCTAGACAGTCAACTTGCATTTGTTGAACAGAACTACTGAGAGTCTTATATTGAATCTTCTGTATTCTACAAGTGACCTGCAAATAAGATTATAGGATTATGAGGGATAAAGATTAAGATGACAAGATTACTAGGTCTTATTGTTTAGTGGCTTTGCAGAGTTTCCATTCTGCAAAATAAAAAGAGTTCTGTGGGTAGATGGTGGTTTTGGTTGCACAACAATATGAATGTGCTTAACACCACTGAACTAAACACTGAAAAATGGTCAGAGTTGGCAACTTTATGTAATATGTATAGTGCCACGATTTAAAACTGACCATATGACATGAATAAGCTATTTATTATCATTATTGATTGTATTATTGTACCTGGTCCAAAAAAAAAATTACCAACCACAATTGTCATTAAGTCCAGTAGTTACAAATATTTTGTGTTCCTCTTGTGCTAGCATTCCTGTGAAGGTTATATGTGACACCTGTACAAACCATCTAATTCAGAAGAGCAGACTAATACTAAGGCATATGCAGGAGTTAACAGTATGAACTGGGTATCTATAGTCCCATTACCTGGGAGGCTGACACAGAAGGACCGCAGGTTTGAGACCAGGCTTAGAGTTGGAGGCCATCCTCAGACCCTGTTTCCAAATAAATAAAGTAGGACTAGGAATGTAGCTCAGAGGTGGAATGCTCCTGGGTTTCATCTCCAGGGTCCCCAACCTCGCAAAAAAGAGAGAGAGAGAGAGTTAACAGTATGAGACAAAATGTCTGAGGCAGTAAATTTAGATATTAAATAAATAGTATAAACAGGAAATGCTTGGGCACTTAAAGTATCAGATTAACTTGGTATTAACTTTGCATCTAGAATAATACAGAAACTCTACAAGAAATATAATTCCCTTTGTTTCAGATTTTCACAATGGGTTTTCATTGAATATTAACTGCAGGAAGCCCCAGTTGCCGAGGATGTAAGGCTGTTGATGGCGAGAATTTGGCCTGGTTAGGCCCTGGATGCTCTCGAGGTGCTGTTCTTCGGTGGCCTTCCCCCTTCTGTTCCTGTGCTCCTGTCCTTCACTTGCTGGAAGTGTTCTCACCCCATGCTCTCTCCTCCCCAGGGTAAAGGGAAGCGGAGGCCTGCTCATCACCAGGCGGCTGGAAAGCCTGTGGGAGCTCCAGCCGTCCTTTGACATTGTGGTCAACTGTTCAGGCCTGGGAAGCCGACAGCTTGCAGGAGACTCAACGATGTCCCCCGTGAGGGGCCAGGTGCTCAGAGTCCAGGCGCCCTGGCTGAAGCATTTTATTCGAGAGGGGAACGGACAGACCTATATTTACCCAGGTGCATCCTATGTAACCCTGGGTGGAACTAGGCAGCAAGGAGACTGGAATCTGTCCCCAGATCCAGAAATGAGCAGAGATATTTTGTCCCGGTGTTATGTTCTGGAGCCCTCCCTCCACAGAGCCTGCAACATAAAAGAGAAGGTGGGCTTGAGGCCCGTCAGGCCAGCAGTGCGGCTGCAGAAAGAGCTCCTCACCCAGGGTGGACGAAGGCTGCCTGTGGTCCACCACTACGGTCACGGGAGTGGGGGCATCTCGGTGCACTGGGGCTCTGCTCTGGAGGCCGCCAGGCTGGTGAGCGAGTGTGTTCAGGCCCTCAGCCCTGCAGCTTCTACATCAAAGCTATAGATGACACAAAATGACAGCAAATTGCCCCAGAGATCATTGGTCGAAGCACAATTTAAGCTCCAGAACAGGCTCAAGTAACTTTTTCATTGCATGAAGGTTTAATTGGACACTTTTTAATCTTCAAAATTAGAAATGGTGCAACATGTATCAGTAGACTTAGGAAGTCTAGCACTAATGACGTAGGACACAAAGCTCTATTTTCATTAAAAACACTTATTACATAGGATAAGATTTCTTTTGGATCTGATGTCTAAGGATCTATGTTAACTTACAGGAATGCTAGAAGCTGTAGGGATCTTGATATCATTTTGAGATGATGTACAGAAAACAGGGACTGTCATTTGCAGAGTTGTACATGATCCCCTTAGGCTATAGCCAAGTGAGCATTATGAGCCCTCTAAATAAAACTACATGGTAGCCGGGTGAGGTGGTATACACCTGTAATCCCAGTACTTGAGAGGCTGAGACAGGAGGATCACAGGTTCCACAATAGGGCTGGGCGTGTAGCTCAGAGGTAGAATGCCACTGGGTTCAATCCCCAGTACCACCAAAACAAAAAAAGTTACATGGTGATTAGGTGAAGCAGACTTGGTACACTTAACTGAAGATGAAGCATGATTACTGCTAGTATTGTCAGCAACCTCTTCCTCCCCACAGCCAGCCGTGATGATAGAGAAAGTCGAAGTTGCCTTTGGATGTGGCATCAATTCAGTAGCTGCCTGGAGTCCATCACCTAAGCATTGTGCATTTCATTACCACACGTGATTGAGAGCTGGCTTGATGCATGGTCGACTTTACCCAAGTATTTTTAAAGATCGAGTGGTATATGCAGCCAAAGAGCTAATTTGCTAATTGAGATGGAGCAACCATTCCGAATGAAATATAACCAAAAAGTATTCTTCAGGCTGTGATAAAGTGTTGAGGAGGAGGAGAATGTGTCTCACTATAAAATGAGTTTGGGAATTATAAATCAACTTTTCCTGGCTTCCTGACTCAGGTGGGCTCAGAGTTTTTACTGTGTCGGTGTGGTACCATGGATCCGCAGGAGGGCTTTTGGCTTGGGTGGATGGGGAAGAAGATGCTGTTCATCAGGGTAAGGAAGCTTGAGAAGAAATGAATTTAAATTTAATTGTGAATTTGGTATAAATTCTGTTTTGGACATCCATGGGGAGATGTGGGGTTGGCCATGATAATATGGGAGAGAAAGCTTCCAGCACAACTCCATCTTTGCTTCTTTGTTCGTTGAGCTTTTGCATATGATTTTCTTCCAAGAGAAAATTCTGCTGGGGGTGCCAAGGAGCTCATGTGTTGAAATTCTCAAGTTAAACCGGGCATGGTGGCACATGCTTGTAATCCCAGTACTTGGGAGGCTGAGACAGGAGGATCACGGGTTTGTGGACAGCCTCAGTTACTTAGTGAGGCCCTCTGCAACTTAGTGAGACCCGGTTTCAAAATAAAGAATAAAAAATAGGGGTGGGGGTGTAGCTTCGAAGTAGAATGCCCCTGGGTTCAATCCCCAGTACTGCAACAAACAAACAAACAAACAGGCAAAAAAAGAAAAACAAAAACCTTAAGTTAAATCAAGTGTGGGATCTTTTCTATAAATGTCCACCAGGGGGTGGTGTTGTATAAAATTCAGATAAGTTGGCAATGGAACTACTACTATCCACTATGTGTATATGTGTGAATATACCAATGTCAATCTCAGTACTCTGTATTGAGAAGGGGTGAAATGGGGCGGGGGGAGGGGACCAAGTGCTGTATGACCAGTGCTTGTATATCACTGTCAACATGATTTACATTATGATGTAAGACTACAATGCATCAATAGAATCATATTACAAAAAAATTCAGATAAACTGGTACTTATGGAAATTTAGAAATTACTAGAAATAAAATAGATACTAAGTATGTGAAGTATATGTGTGATTTTTTTTGAGATTTTAGGTTTTATCTGGTCAAAGTCAAATATTCTGTTTAAAGTATGTGAAAAACATAAATTTCCATAGGCAAAACAGCCAAGTTAGATGATACATGCCTGAAATCCCAGTACTTGGGAGGCAGGAGGATCACAGGTTCAAGGCCAGCCCCAGAAACTTAGCAAGTCCCTGTTTCAAAATAAAAAATAAAAAGAGCTGGGGGTGTGGTCAGAGGTGGAATACTCCTGGGTTAAACCCCAGTACTAAAATATATCAATAAATACAAATAAAAATAAAAAAGAAGGTGCTTCTCAGAATAGGCAGTGTCTTAGTCCTTGCACAGACATTTTAAGTGCACTCATTTGTTCCTTACGCCTTAGTTTAGATGCTGCTGCCTTCTTATTGTGTGCAGGTAGGTCCGCTTATTATGACCTCTATTTGCTACTCTAGTTTAGCTTTGCTCTGCATTTTATCCCTCCCTTCCTTCCTTCCTTCCTTCCTTCCTTCCTTCCTTCCTTCCTTCCTTCCTTCCTTCCTTCCTTCCTTCCTTCCTTCCTTCCTTCCTTCCTTCTTATGGTGTTGGGGATTGAACCCAGCGGCATTCTACCTCTGAGCTAAACCCCCAGCCCTATTTTTTTTTTTTTTTTTTTTTTTTTTTGCGGTACTGGGGATTGAACTCAGGGGCATTCTACCTCCGAGCTACACCCCCAGCCCTATTTTTTATTCTTTATTTTAAAACATGGTCTAAGTTGTCGAGGTCCTCACTAATTAGCTGAGTCTGGCCAAGAATCTACAATCCTGTCTCAGCCTCCCAAGTACTGGGATTACAAGTGTGTGCCACCACGCCCGGCTTGCATTTTATATTTCTAAAGGTCAACATTATAAGACAGAAAGATTGAGGCTTCCTGGCTGTGTGCCCTGATTTCATTCTCACTAATTGCTAAATATTTGCTCCAAGTGTCTCTCAATTCATTTTGGTTATTAGCTGTCAATTGTGCTGCACCTAAGAATTACCTGGGAAGTTTGAAGAAATACTGATGCCCAGCCCTACTTTATTCATCAGAATCTTTGGGGGTGGAGGAGCTGCAGCATCAGTATTTGCCTAGAGGGCTCTGATAGCCTGGCTGAAAACACTGAACACCATCTCCCTCCCCTTCTCCAGAGCTGCTACCATCACTTCCTGCTCCCCTTCCTTCCTCACCATCTTGGTGCCTCAAGCTGAGAGGAGTATGCTCCCCTGAGGTGTGTCTGTCCTCTGGGCAGGGTGGCCTATAGGAATTAGCTGTCTCCCGAAGTGGCTCTCTAGAAATGCTGGGCATCACCTTGCTGGCTGTAAGCCAGCTGCCCAGAGACAGATGTCTGTCTGTCTAAAAGATGAGAGCTGGACTATGCTAAATGACGATGCCAGACTGTATAAAAACAGCTCTGACCCACAGCCTGCAGCATCCTGCTCAGGACGCCTGCAATAGCCTGGATATAAATGTCCCCTAGACCTCACACTCTAGAGGCAGCCATGCTTGGAGGGTCCCTGGAGGGTGTGGCCAGGTACAGTGTGTGTGTGTGTGTGTGTGTGTGTGTGTGTGTGTGTGTGTGTGTGTGTGTCCCAGCCCTGCTCAGCTGCAGTGTCTGGCTCTGACCCTCTCTCTCTCCTCCCTACCATTATAACCTAAAGACCTATAGCCTCAGTTCCTGTTTGGCAGCTGGTGAAAAATGGAACACACACACACACACACACAGACAAAAATCTGTAGATCCATGAGCAAATAAATCTTCTTTCCTCTAAGCTGTGGTCATCAGGTATTTTGGGTCACAACAGTGACAGTACTGACCCAAACAATACCAATCCTCTTATCTATAATAGACCGAAAAGGAAGTCAGCCTGCTGTATGTCAGACTTGCAGGAGGCTATGTTTCTATTCTAGCAACAATCCAGAATGCTCAATAATTACTTACATAATCTTATTGCCAAAAAATGATTAGGACATGATTAATAAGCAATGGCTTCCTTGATCTTTATGCTCTCCCTCTAACCTAGGACCAACCAGAGAAACTAAAATATGTATCCCTAACTGGGATACCCTGCCTAGAGCTTCCCGGTGAGAGGTCTCCAATCAGGGCATCTCTGAAGCCTTCCCTCTTTTCTCATATACAGCTATCATAATCTTTGGACTGGCTTTGCGCTGCTGACAAACACAAGTGATTGTGGCTACTGCCCCTGCTATTGTAGGCTATAAAGAAATAGCCTTCCCTTTTCTTTTGTGGCAGGTGTGTGGGTCAGGGTTCTCCCGAGAAACAAAACCAATAGGATAAGCAGGGCTGACTGAATGAGACTGTTACTAGGGGTTGACTTATGTGATTATGGAGGCTGAGAAGTCCCATGATCTGCTGCGGGCAAGATGCAGCCCAGGAAAGCCGGTGGTGTAGTTCCAGTCCAAGCCCTGAGGCCTGAGAACCAGGGGAGGTGGTAGAGTAAGTCCCAGTCTGAGTGTGAAAGTCAAGAGAAGATAGATAGCCCAGATCAAGCAGGGAGAAAATTTCCCCTTGTTTGCCTTTTTGTTCCAGTCGGGCCCTCACAGATGAGCGATGCCCACCCACATTGGTGAGACCAATCTTCTGTACTTAGTCTACCGACGTAGACACTTATCTTTTGACATCCTCATAGGCACACCCAAAAATAATGTTACTAGCTATCTGGGCACCCCTCAGCCAGTCGAGTTGACACATAAAAATAACTGTCAATATTTGGTCCTTGTTTATTTCCACAAAGATTTCATGTTTATTTAAGTCAAGGACTTCCTTGGGGATCTGTGCTACTGCCTAAAATGGATTACTTTTTTTTCTTTCTTGTTTTCTATTTCAGAACACCTTTTATTTTTTCCAAACATAACAAAAAACTGATTTCCTTCTTACATCCCTGCTTTCAAGAGCATGGCCTTTGTGGCTGAGTTTGTGCCTGCCGTGCCGGGGGGCAGGGCTGCTTTGAGGTACTGTCATTGTCAGCATGGTGCTGCTTCTACAGACAAAAGTTATGCACAAACTTTTCACTTTTATTCACTTGGGAAGAAAAGAAATAGAACAGAGAGGCCACAGCCCAGTTGGATATGACTGTGTAGAAGAAAATCTATTTTTAAAGCTGGCACATATTCTTCCTTTAATAGAGTAGATGCAATCAAGTCAATTGATATTTGAACCAATTTCTCTCCATCAATGAAGAGCTTTTAGAGAAAAGGAAGGGAAAGATGGGGGGCCCATGTCTGCTGGGAGTTGTAGTTCTCAGAAACCTATCCCATGACTCTCACAACTTGTCAAATATCTGAAATGAGTGGAATACTTATGGTATTTTTTCTTGATTCCACTCATCTTTCTTCCTGAGGGTGTGAAGGATGTAGACATATTTGAAACCTGTTTCCTCAGGATATCACTCACTCAAGAAAAGCTGATTGAGATGTATAAATGGTGTCTTTCTTCTTGAAAAATCTCAGCAGTTCTCAACCATGCCTGAGGGCTTTATTATCCTAAGTGACTTTGCTGCCTATAAATCACAGCCCTAAGTAACCAAAGGAATGAGTTAACCAGATCCCTTTAAACTAGAACGAACGTTTCTTCAATTATTAGCAGAACAATTGGCTTCCATCCTCCCAGGGCACATGCAGACCTGGCTTGCAGCCATGATACTCACAATCCCACCTCTCAGAGCCTGTTCCCCTTGAATTGTAATTTTTATACTGGAGCTTGTTGTATGGAACAGCCCACCCCCAAACTTTTCATGAATCTTAGCTTTTTTTTTTTTTTTTTTTTTTTTGCATATAGGTCCAGGTCATCTAGCAATGGAATTCAGTCATTGTGGTGGATACTCCAAGGGGTCTCCTGCTCTTCCCATGCCCCCTTTCCTGGGAAGCCTGCTCAGACTTGGGGGTTCACTGTATAGGCAGTATCTCCCTGTGCTCTGGTGTCTTTGGTCAGAGACAACCACTGGTTAGGTTGAGGTTCCATTGATAGAAACACAAACTCTCCAAATATTTGCTTAATTAAGGCTGCATGTATTTCTCTCTCTTATAAAAGTAGCCTGGCTATAGGCAGTCCAGGGTTGGGAGGGGGACTGCATCATCGTGGGTGATCCGGGCTCCTTCCTGCTCACACTCTGCTCCTCAAGGGTGTGGCCCTTGTGCTTATGGCCCATATGGCAAGAGGAGCTCCAGACATCACAGCCTAGCATCCATCTCCACCACCCAGCAAACGTCTCAGAAAACTCACATTACATTTTCGCATATATATCATTGCAAGGGATTTAGACTTCGGGTTACACAGAAATTCAAGGGAAGCTGGGAATATAGTCTTTTGGCAAGGTAAAGGTCAAGCTTTTAGCTCTGCTAAAAGTATCAAACTATAAATTGACTTAAGCCGGCCAGATTAAGAATCCATACTAAGAGATTCTTAATGATTTCCTGGTGGCAGCAGGTGCTAGAGACATGTAGAGTGCAGCTGACAGTCTGGGTTCTTCAGGTTTATAGGAAGCAGAGATGGAAGCCTGATGACGGGCTGCGTGTCTGGGTGAGACAGGTGGGAGCTGGGGAGAGAGGGAAAGGACGCTTGGTAAATGGAGGCCCAATACCCAGTCAGGACCAGTCATGCCTCCCTTTAGTGAGATGAACAAACTCCCAGCATAGGCTTGTATGAGATCCACTAGTACAATACGTAGGCGATATTTATTTATTTATTTATTTATTTATTTATTTATTTATTTATTTATTTTTGGTACTGGGGATGGAACCCAGAGACACTCTACCTCCAAGCTACACCCCCCCCAGCCTGATTTTATATTTTATTTGCAAAACAAGGTCTCACTAGGTTGCTGATGACCTCTCTAAATTGCTGGCTTTGAACCTGCAATCCTCCTGTCTCAGCCTCCCAAGTACTGGGATTACACGCCTGGCTCATAAGCAATTTAAATGTCACCAGGTCCAAAGACTTACACAATGTACCCACACTGCTTGACCAAGACGAAACATTCTGATCCTCAAATATCAGATGATTGTCATGGGATTTGATTTTCAAAGAAGCGTCCCTGGGAATCTGCACATTTCTTCCCAGGAAAATCATATCTATATACTCAGAGAGCTCCACCCTGGGCACCTCACTCTTCTGAGAGGTGAGGGGTGCCTGCACGCTGCCTATTCCTTCCCTATCCTTTAATATCTTTGTTTGAGCCTTGCTTTCGACGCATCTTGGAATTATTTTCATTGACATAGGTCAAGAACCCTCCCAGGCCAAGTTGAGGTCCCATTGCCCCTTTGGGGGACCTCCTTGGACCCCTATCTGGTGACATGGAAAGGTATCAAGGATGGCCACAGGTCCTGGCCCAGTCCCACTTCTTGTGAGATCTGACGGGACAGTGAATTCTGCATTCCTTAGCAACTTCACATTAAAAAAAGAAAGAAAATGTTTCATGAAGGGAGAGAAATGAGAACTGGGGAATTTTACACACCCCCCCCAATAAGTTGTTTCCCCTGCAATCATTTCAGCATTAAGGATATTTTTAAATATTAAATAAAAATTACAGGAGGCCATTGTTTTGGACTATTCTCTTGCATTGGCCTAAAAATCAAAAATCAAAATGGAATCATTCATGCTGAAGTTCCAGGTCTCCAAGCTGAAGCGAAGCTGTTGATCTGAGAGAAGTAAGGATTAGAGAGACAACAGCCACATTTCCCAAACAGGCCAGTGTCAATAATCCTCACATGAAACAAATACCCTAAAGTAAGCTAATGTTAACCAATCAGTTATTTTTCTATTGCTTCATCTTACTTACAAGGAAAATAACTCTGGAATGACCAATCTGCTTCTAGTTCTTTTGTTTCTACTCTCTTCAGCTTTTCTCTGTCTATAGAACCAACCTTATGCTTAGCCCACTGGAACGCTTATCCTGTTTCATGGAATTATGTGTTACCTGATTCTAGAGTTGAAAAATAAAGCTAATTAAGATCATGAAGCTAAATTGCAATTTTGTCCTTTAGCAGTAGCTAGAGAGTAAAATCTAAACATCACAGAGCAAATCCAGCATTTGGTAACTTCTGGCGGTAGCCTAAAAATCTTATTCCTTTTCTTCCTATCACCGAAGTGGGATGTTTTATGTGTCCTTATCCCCTTTGTGATTGTTACCATCCCTTATTAGGATAAACCAAGTCACATCTACTGAAACAGATCCCCTGTGTGGCTCAAGGCAAGTCTTGAGCACATTATTAGTTCCTAGTTGAGATCTTGTCATAACTAATCGTGACCTTAGTAATGCAGATTTTGTTCCTTCATAAAATTGAATTGTGGCCAAAACATACATTAGAAGTAATGCCTATATTTAATTTTCTGTCAATGGATTTTATGGGGAAATATTTTGTCATTATTGACCCTTCTCCTTCAGTCTACTTAAGTGGATTTTGGCCTTTCAATCAAAAACTTGTGTCCAAGTCAGCTTGTAAAAAAACAAGTGGGCTGCAGTGATGGACAAAAGAGTTCAAGTAGCCACTAGACCTGGAGTTGGCAAACTGCTTCTATAAAGAGCCTGAGAGTAAATAAATTCAGGCTCTGTGGGCCATATGGTTTCTGTTGCTCTCACTGAACTCCTTGGCTCTGCCATTGTAGCCTATGAGCAATCATAGATAATGTGTAAACGGTTTTGTTCCAATAAAACTTTATTTACAAAACATGCAGAGGGCCACAATTGGCCCGAGGGTTGTAGTTTGCCCATTTTATACTCTAAGTTGCATATGGGCAGGGGCATGTCGCTTAACACTATACCTAGTAGAAGGCACCAAGCCTGGCATTTGCTAACATTTGAAGAATGACTAGGTGAGCACGCTGTTAGTGCAATATCAATGGGCAGACTATCCCAGCTTAAATTTGAAAAAAAGTAATGCACCTCAATCAACAAGATCTCTCATCGGTCTTCTGATTGATTTTCCTTAAATACTGTACAAATCTATCTACGAGTAAATTCTCGCAGACGAAATAATACCTCCGTGGCCTGGATTCTCGGGCAGCTGAATATCTAACTAGCTAGAAGAGATAGGCCAGAGAAGACTCCCTTGGGAGCAAGGCCATCGAGTTTGTGATCCCCAGGGCTGCTCATCGCACGGAGATTAGTCTCCTAAGCTGGACCATGGAGCGTAAGGTGCCTTCTGGTCCAGGAGCAGCTTAACGTCATTTCTCCTTCCTGCTTTTGTGCTCTCTGTAGCCTGCTGTGCCCGGGATTGTGCTCCTACTACCAGAGGAACATGAAAAAAGACAAAAATATCAGATCTGTGCCAGGAAACTGTTTTGGTCAGAAAGCCTCCCTGTGAGGCTGAAGGTCAGCCCCTGAAGGTCTAAGCTCAGGCCTTCCCACGCTGACCCCTGGCCCACGAGTGGCACTTTTCATGTGTCTGGTCTTCCCTTGGCTGTATGTTAGAAACACCTGAGGAGCTAAATGCAAAAAGAAAAACAAACAAAAACCAGATAATCAGGCCTGCCCCCAGACCAATAGGACTAGACTCTTTTGGATGGGCATGGCAGGCATCAGTGTTTTTAAAATCTCTGCCTGCCCCACCTTGGGGATTTTATTGTGCTTCTAGGATGGAGAACCACAGATCTAGATTTCTAGCCCTAGTTGAATCACCTGGGAATCACATGGGGGAGTTTTTTGTTTTTGTTTTTCCAATATTGATGCTTAACCTTTGTTCCAGATCTCATAAGTCAAGATCTCACAGGTGCGAGCTGCAGCCAGCGTTCTTGCCATGGCCATTTAGACACCTGGCATGTAGCGCCCGGAGGAAGAAGGTTTTGATTTGCTCACAGATCTGGAGAGGTTCGAGCTCATAGTCCATTTCTGGTCTGGCTTCTGTGGCAGTCACACTTCCTCAGGGAGTCCTGGAGAGGAGCAGAAAGAGCAAGGGAGGGGGTGAAGGACGTATACAATCCCCAAGGCCACACCCCCAGGGACCCCTCCCCAGCAACCAAATCTCACCTCCAACCTGGCTGCCTTGTCAACCACATAGCCTGGGGGACACTCTAAATCCAAACGATAACACTGTGGGACCCAGAAATGCCCGTTTTTCTCTGGGAGCTTTCTGACGAACAGCCAGGACTGGACACTAGGCTCTTGGCCATGACAAGCACGTACTGTAATAACTTGGACTTGGGCATCGGCATGCTGGAACCTCAGCCACATTAGCACACAGGGAGGGGAGAAAACCTGAACTAGGGCAAAAGTGGATAGTGGATAACTCTGGCCCGCCTATCGTAATCCAGCCCTCCCAGCTTGGTCCCCAAGACCTGTGACTTGTATCCTTAGCTTCACTCTTTTAGCCAAACCTGATGGAACCAGTGTCCCACTGTTTCTTGCCTGGGACACTGAGCCAGTCTATGTACTGAGGCTGGTATCTGGGAGGCTGAGCCCTTGCAGACAACAAGGCAGAGACAAACTCTGCAGATGTGACTCCTCTTCTGCCTGTAGTACTGAGTATATTGCTAGTTTCTGTACTAGAACTAAGGAGCCTGTATTGACTCCCAGCTTGTTTCCTTTAAATTTGAGTTGCTGCTTAGGTCTTGCCAACTCCGACATGCTTCTTGTACCAGAGAAGATTTCAGAAGTATATATCCTAGGTCCTACCACCTAAAATTCTGATTTATTAGGTCTGGAGCAGAATTTATGAGTTAGTATTTTGATAAAGCTCCTGAAGTGATTTTGATGATAAAAAGAAAGGGAAGGGGGCTGGAAATCTTGCCTTGACCTATTTGAATCTAGTCTTTCCTCCCACATTCTCCCTCCCCCTCAAAACATCAGGAGCCCCTTTGCCTTATAGCTACCAATCAAACTGCTTGCCTAAATAGTCCACAAGTGGTCCACACTAAATTAATCACACCCCTTCACACTGTGGTTTGCCCAATCTCCTAGATGTGATTCCACAGGATTTATTTATTTATTATTTACCTTCTTTCCCATTCCTTAGGTTGATCAAGTTTTCTTTTAGTTTGTCTTACCCCTCTATTATTTATCCCTTCCTCCCCCCTCCCTCCTTCTTTTCTTTCTTCCTGCTTGTTTTCTTTAGGAGTGAGCCTAAAATATTTTGCATGCATGCTTGACTTAAAAAGTATAAAATTAACCTCACCATTTTTCTCACAGTCAATATAAGAATCTTAGAATATTGTAATCTCAAATAACACCTCTCCCATCTTCTAAGTTACTAACTTCTATTTTGCTTCCATCTTGTTTTTAAGGTCTCCAAAATTTGCAGTTGTTGTTAATTTTAAAAATCAGTAACTATTCAGATGTAATAATATATTTGCTTACGTATAATCATAAAACATAAATACATGTGTAATCATATATATACTTAAAACATATACTATATGTGATTAAGTATATATATTTGTTGCCTCTTATATTTGACTTCTGCCTTTGAATTCAATGTCCTTCTTGAAGTGTGTCCTTCTTTTATCAAAACACATGATTGTTAAGCTCTCTTGATCATTAAAAATGCCTTTGTTGTGACCCTATTTCCAATGGTAGATGAGTAGTGTAGTGAATTCCAGGTGGGAACATATTTCCCCCAGCGTCTTGAAGCTATTACTCCATCATGTTCTGGCTCTCATTGTTTCTGTGGAGAAGTGTGCTGTCTGTTTGTTGTCCTTTGGTAGGGAATGAGCTTTTCTTTTCTGGTTGGTTTTTAAGTATTTTCTCTTTATCTTTGAAGTTTGTTCTGCAGTTTACTTTTTAATAATGTCTGTTGGTGTGATTCATTTTTTTTTTTCTATCCTGATTCTTCAATCTAAGGTTTTATGCCTCTGTTAATCTAGAGACTTTTCAGCTACTGTTTGCTCAAAAATGTCCTCTCCTCCACTCTTTTTTTTTTTTTTTTTTTTTGGTACTTGGGATTGAACTCAGGGGCATTCTACCTCTGAGCTACATCTCCAGACCTATTTTTTAAAATTCTTTATATTTTTAGAAACAGGGTCTCACTAAGTTGCGGAATGCCTCACTAGGTAGCTGAGGCTGAACTCGAACCCGGATCCTCCAGTCTCAGCCTCCCAAATGCTGGGATTACAAGCGTGCACCACCACGCCCGGCTTCCTCCACTCTTTCTATTCTCTCCTTGGAGATATAAGCACAAAATTAATATAATTGTTTTAGGGAAGCATTGTGAGGGATGTTTATTTTATACTATATACAGACTTAAAATGATTACATTTTGTATTATAAAGGTATGTTCATTGTATGATTCTAAAAAAGAATACTGTAAAAACAAAAAGGAAAGCATTCACTGTTTTTGGTATTTAGGAGGATGGAGGAACATTGGGGTTAGATTTTCTTTAAGTTTGCCAATTCTATCTTTTTCTGTTTCCAATATGATGTTAAAGTAGTCCAATGAGGTCTTTACTTTTATAAGTTACATTCTTTTTAGTTCTAGAGTGTCCATTGAATTACTTTTATAGATTTGAATTTCTGTTGAAATTCTTCATGTATCCATCAATTTTATTCATTTCCCCTATTTTCTTTAACATGTTTATTATAATTTCTTTAAAATATCTGTCTCCTACATCTAGATGATCTGCAGATCTGCTTATTTTGTCTTTTTCTTTCAATTGCTGGTTCATTTTCCTGCCTCTTCTCATATCAGGGAACATTTAATCAAGTGTCTGACATTGAGTATAAAGAATCACAGAGACTCTAAATGATATCTTCCACTAGAGAAGGTTTTCCCCATTCTTCAATTGGACATACAAGGTGAGAGGCTTCTTACCTCAATCTAATCAGGAATTGCAATAAATTGAAATTGCATTTCAGTTTTAGCAAAATTCAGTTTACCTCTGGTGTGTGATTGTTCCTTGGGTGGGGTCATCCTGGACCTTTGATTGACAGCCTGGTGGTTCTCTGTCTTCAGACAGAGATTCTGGGAGAGTTTGTCCTTCCGAGCTACTGGGTGGGGAGGTTTTGAAAGTTGGACCTCACATACTCATCCTCATGTCCCTACAGTTTAAAAGTTTGGCAACTATCTTGAAAGGAGAGAATGTGTATATTTGAGGATATACCCCTTTTCTACTAGGACTTTGACTTCAAAGCATCACACGGCTGCAAGAGACTTCACATTATGTTTTTCAAAGCTCTCAGTCTAGCTTTCCAGCTTTCTGTGCATGACTCCAGCACTCAGCAAATGTCTTGTGGAAAAATCCAGCAGCATTTGAGGTGTATATCCATTAGTTTTATTAGCCTCAAAGGACTGGCCCAAACTTCACTTACTTATTTTCCCCCTATTAATGTCCTTCTGCTTTAACCCATGCACCAAATTGACAAATGCTTCCAGGAGGAAAAAGTCCCACAGAAATTCAAATTTCTCTGGAATCCACTTCATCCAGTCTTCATTGCTTCCAGCAGACTTTATCTGCTGTCTTTGGGAATAAGGCTTTTGCAATTACTCAGTTTTTTTCCTTATTGTTGGAGGAGGAGCTTTTGGCTACCATAATCTACCATGGCCAATGCACAGGGAATGAATAAAGGGGAAGAACAAAAGTGGAAAATGCCAAACAGAGAGAGCAACAGATAGCAGAAGGAACGTAAGAGTGAATCTCTTCTTACTGTGTCCTAGGTTTTACTGCAGTGTGGTTCAGAAACTGTTTCACTGTGGATCTTCCAAAGGTGGACATTTGCAACACTACTTCTCATTATGTGGAAGAAGGACACACATCTGAGAGAACCGCGGTATATATAGCTTACGGGGGTGGGACTGGCCTTCTGAGCCGGGAAGGCTGACTTATCAACCAATGCTCTTCCCATTGACTTTCTGATATGCTAAAGAAAATAGAAACAAACAACTGGGGGTGTGGTGGCACATGTCTGTATAACCCAGTACTTGAGAGGCTGAGGTATGAGGATCACAGTTTTGAGGGCAGCATTTGGTAACTTAGTGAGACCCTGCTTCAAAGTAAAAAATTAAAAAAGGGCTAGGGGTATAGCTCAGAAGTAGAACACCCCTGGGTTTAATCCCCAGTACAAAAAACAAAAATCAAAAACAAAAAAAAAAAAAAAAAGGAAGGAAGGAAGGAAAATAGAACAAATGAGAGATTTTGGGATTTGGAATGAGAAAATTATTTTATATTTTTAAAGAAATGTCGTTTGTGTTTTCTAATAGATTCAATACTCATTTCTAGGAATTCAGAAGTCAACTAGTTGTCATAAGCTTTTTGGATGAGGAGGAAATATTGAGCTGGGAGAGAAGGAAAGTGGAGGTGATCATGATGTTTTATCCCCTGGGGGCAGAGTGTAATTGTCTTGGGTTAAGAAAGTTTGGAACCCAGAAAACATCTTTATTACCTTCACTATATTTTAGGCCCAGACTCCTATAGTTTGGAAAAGAGACTTTTGTATTATTTGTATTTCTTAGTTTCCTTCAGTTTTTTTTTTTTTTTTCAGTGCTGGGGATTGTACCCAGGGGCATTCTACCTCTGAGCTATGTGCCCAGCCCTATTTTTTATTCTTTATTTTGAAACAGGGTCTTCACTGAACCTGCGATCCTCCTGTCTCAGCCTCTCACGTATTGGTATTACAAGCTGTGCTACCATACTGGGCTCTTCCTCAGCTTTTTGTAAGGGATTTTGGAAATAACATCTTATTAAAGCTATACCAAGAAGATTGAAAGAAAGACACTTGAGTTTCTGCTCAGGCTTCAGAAAAATAGCAGGTGCCCTGAGAAACCACAGGAGAGGATCCAAGAGGTGGGGAGACAAGGGGACAGAGATGCAATCCCCTCACACAGCCATCCTTCCCTTCTGAAGAGTCTTCCCCCAGGGCTTGCTAACTTTGGAGGAGTGTTTTCATTCTCTTTTTAATGAGGAAAGCTTAACGCACAGCTGGCACACAGTCTTCAGAGAACCAAGAAAGCTACGAAGGAGAGAGAGCCGAGCAACCCAGCACTGTGAGGGTGTTTGGCTTGGGAGAAATTGTCCCTATACCTCCCAGACTTACTGAGGGCATTGCTATTGTGCAGCACAATAAAATAATGGATGTGTATGGTTATGATTTTGAGTTATAGAGAAAAATAAATTACATATAGTCTCATTCTTAACTGAATCTGGGGAAAGTAGAAAGCACTTGAGAAAAGATTTCACTGTTAAATTGTAAAGTCTTGCAAGTTAAAACTATATTTCCTAGGCTCCCTTCTGGCTGGGGTTCTGTGTGTGGTTTAGGTTGCTTTGGACTCATACAAATGTGTGGAACTTGGGTTTGCAACTGAGTCAAGTGTGGAAGGGGCAGGGCTAGAGGCATCCATTGTTATCCCTGCGATCAGGGTTAGGTGAGCCCGTAGGTGACTAGATAATACCCAAGTCCAGTGACAGCAAGGATGCTGGGAACACCCTCTGCTCCTCTGCTCCTCTGCTGAAATTCCACTCTCCTGATTTCATTTCTTTAAGACCTTGTATTCCTTCCCTCAAATTCTTTTTTTTTTTTTTTTCGGTACTGAAGATTGAACTCAGGGGCATTCTATCTCCGAGCTATACTCCCAGCCCTATTTTTTATTCTTTATTTTGAAACCGGGTCTCACTAAGTTGCAGAAGGCCTCACTAGGTAGCTGAGGCTGGCCTCGAACCCGGATCCTCCTGTCTCAGCCTCCCGAATGCTGGGATTACAAGCGTGCACCACCACGCCCGGCTCTTCCCTCAAATTCTTAAGTGTGATACACCCCTGAAGGTCTCTTTCTCCCTCTCTTTGTGGTACTGGGGATTGAACCCAGAGGGTTCTATCTCCAAGCTACATCTCCAGTCCTATTTATTTATTTATTTATTTATTTATTTATTTATTTATTTATTTATTTATTTATTGTGGTACTGAGGATGGAACCCAGGAGCATTCTACCTCCGAGCTACACCCCAAGTCCTATTTTATTATTTTATTTTGAAACTGAGTTTCACTAAGTTGCAGAGGGCCTCGCTAAGTTACTAAGGCTGGCTACTAACCTGCAATCCTCCTGTTTTAGCCTCCCAA
Organism: Graphiurus murinus; assembly: GCA_004027655.1. Lineage (NCBI taxonomy): Eukaryota > Metazoa > Chordata > Mammalia > Rodentia > Gliridae > Graphiurus > Graphiurus murinus. Next base: position 8,712 of record PVLC010016415.1, on the reverse strand, counting down.
GTACTGCAATTACAGGTGTGTGCCACCACACCCAGCTGGACCATGTCTTACGTGTAGGGACATTAACCAGAAGAGAATTTCCTCTCTGTGCTGCTCACTGGGTATAGGTTCTGGGAAAGAATATACCTGTAGGGGTGGGGGTGGGGCAGGAAGGTATATCAGAGTCCAAAGGAGACATATAGGAAGTAAAACTATTTGGGAAGGCGTATCTCTTGAAGCAGCAGCTTACAACTTAACGTGAATGTGTTTCCAGCCTTGGTTGAGAGCTACTTTTGATGATGTAGAATTGAAAGTGGGGAGGGCTGTGGAGTAAAAGGTGCAAATGTTTGGGAGGTCTACGTATACTGGGTCTCCCTGGAGCCGACAGTGTTTGTTGCTAAGGGCGATGGTGCTCAGAGCTTGGGGGCCTATGAAGACGTGTTAAGAAGCCTTTCCCCGTGAAAGCTTGAGGCATCCAGTAGAAGCACTGACATGTACAGATGCGAAGACAACGCATGCACTGTGGGCAACACCTTTGTTAGTTCTTGTATTTGAAAGGAGACAAAGGAAAATGTGTTTAAAGGTTAGGAAGAGAGCATGTCACAGGGGGTTAACTCCACTCCTCACCAAGGTAGAGCTGCTGGAATTTCTCCTCTGACAAGTCTAGGAAGGGTTTGGAAAGATGATGTGATTTTTTTTTTCTTTTTGTCAGTCACATATTAAATACTTTTGGGTTATGGGTGGAATGATTTTTAAAGAGCTCTTTGGAGCTGGGCATGGTGGCACATGCAAGTAATTGCAGTACTTGGGAAACCTAGAGAGGAGCATCGCAGGTTCAGGGGTGTAGCTCGGGGGTGGAACACCCGTAGGTTCAATCCCCAGTACCTCCTGCCCCACCTCATCCCAACACACACACAAAGTGCTATTTGGAGGCAGGAAATAACTGCTTGGTCAGCAGAATGCTGGGCTTTTAATGGGACACAGCTGAGATTACCATTATTTTAAGTTTGCAACAAACAAATTTACCTTCTCCAGGCTTTCCTAGGAGATTGAGAAACAACTTCACAACTATCTGATTTTAATTTTTCCAACATCCTTGTGAGATAGGTACAAAGGAGTATTCTTACACTTTTTTTTTTTTAACAGATAAAATTTCACAAGTATTTTCCAAAGAAAGCATGTGGGGCCAAAGTGTGAAGCCAGTCAGTGAAGCCTGTCTTCGGGGAGCAAAGCTGTTGTTCCTGTTGCTGGAGATTTTGTTTTACTTTCTTCTTTCTATTCTGACCCAATGGCTATTGACGGCCTTCAACATTGTAACACAGGGCACTGACCTGTAATGGATCCAGAAGAGCATTAGTTATGAAAGCTGTTCTATGGTTTGGGTTTCGTCGACAGTGGACTGTGCAGAGAGTATGTTTTGTTTTTGTTTTTTTGTTTTTTTTTTTGGCTAGTTTCAAAGTTGCAGGTGATTTCTCTGCTATAGGAAGCTGTGGAGTGTTCTTTTTGGGCAACTCAAAGGGGCTTTCCTGGAACATGAATTGCTAATCAAAGCAGCTTTTTTTTTTTCTTTTTTAATTCAGTGCTAGTCATTATTTTCATACCTCCTATTGTCTGAGGACAGAAATAATCCTATTGATCTACCCAGCAAAGTTTTATCCCATCAGTAACAAAGGCTCAATTTCTAAGGATGGCAATGAATAATAGACAAACACAGCCAATTAATCCTGGATTGTCAAGCCTGAAAGATAATGGAACTTCTCCCCTTTGTTTAACATGGAATTTGATTACAGAGTACATAGAAATAGTTGTATTTTATAAAATCATGGTCATCTGCAAGATAAAGACCTTTGTGTTAAGAACAGGTTCTCTATTTTAAAGGGATCTGATTGTGACAGGTTATGGATTTAGTTTTGATTTTTCTTTCATATGAATGAATGCTTAAGGTATCTCATTTTCATATTTAATTGTTACAGTAAGCTTAGGGATGGAGGCCCCTTGTGAAGCTAGGCCCTTTGTGAAGCCAGTTTTGCTTTTAAACTAGAAATAGGGAAAACAGAGGATTTAGCTGGTCATATATAGCACAGAATGCTTGCCAGATTCCCACTTATCCTGAAATGGAATGCTGGAAATGACGGTGTGGCTTGTGAGCAATTTTCATTATTGTCCACCAAACTTAGCAAGGCTCTAATCTAATGTACTATATATACGAAATCAAGATTCCCTTAAAATTTCATCAGTGTAACTTTTAATGGCTTTGAGAAAGACATTGCTAGGAGGTTATTCTTGGAACGTTCTCTGTAGTTGCAGCAAAAGTGAGAGGATTTATTCTGAATAATTGTGCTACAATATTATCAAATTGTGTTATGAGCAATTGGGCAGTGGCCACTCTATTCTGTTAAATTGCTGTGTTCAAGCCTCATAAATTTTGGGGAGAAGCTGAGTGTGGTGGCACATGCCTGTAACCCCAGTACTTGGGTGGCAGAGACAGGAGGATCACAGATTCAAGGCCACCTTCAGCAATTTAGAGAGACCCTCAGCAACTTAGTGGGACATTGTTTCAAATAAAAAAATAAAAAGGGCTAGGGGTATAGTTTGGAGGTAGAATATCCCTGGGTTCGATCCCCAGTACCAAAAAAATGAGGAAAGAATGTTCTACATAAAGAAAAGCAGCCATTTCTGTCTTGGGTGATAAGAAGTAGAGGTCTGAGCTGGGCGTGGTGGCACACGCTTGTAATCCCAGTACTTGGGAGGCTGAGACCGGAGGATCTGGGTTCTCAGCCAGCCTCAGCTACTTAGTGAGGCTCTCTGCAACTTAGTGAGACCCTGTTTCAAAATAAAAATTACAAAATAGGACTGGGGGTGTAGTATCTCGGAGGTAGAATGTCCCTGGGTTCAATCCCCAGTACCGCAAAAAAAAAAAAAAAAAAAAAAAAAAAAAAG
>PVLC010016414.1:0-35622 GCA_004027655.1 Graphiurus murinus | reverse complement strand
CAATTTAGCAGGGGCTTCAGCAACTTAGTGAGACCCTGTTTCCAAATAAAAAAAAAAAACATAGGGCTGAGGATATAGCTTAGAATGTCCTGGGTTCAATCCCTAGTACAAGGTAGGAAGAAGAAAGAAAGAAAAGGAAGGAAGGCAGGCAGAAGGAAGGAAGGAAGGAAGGAAGGAAGGAAGGAAGGAAGGAAGGAAGGAAGGAGTGTCTGAGCTGGGATCTGAATCCAGCTCGCCTAGACTCTGCAAAGCCACACTGCCCCCATTGTTTATGTAAAGTATGTGTGTGTGTGTGTGTGTGTGTGTGTGTGTGTGTGTGTGTGTGTATTATCTTGTTTCTGGGCATGGCCAATGTTGGCTGCTCCAATGGGCACAAAGCAAGAGAGACTTTGACTTGCTGAAATTCACTCTTGGAGTCCTGCTTGTTGCCTTTTCTCTTCTCATTTATCCACAGACCCCCAGATGGCTATGGAGGTAGCAAGGTGGCCAAGAATTTCAGTTAGAGAAATCTCCATTTGCTTTCTATCCAAGACGCTTGTGCATGTTCCAGGTAAAGTTGGGAGTTCCTAATGCACTGGAGCAGTTGAGTGTGGCTGGGGCAGCCCCATCAATTGCCAGTCAGTCCCAGCAGAGAGCTTGCCTGTGTTGTTAAGTGTCCTTTTTCGTTAAGGATTCTCTGCATTGAGATGCAACCTAATTAGGGTTGAGCTCAAAGCCTGTTCGTTTGGGGGCTTAGTTCATAAAAGATTAATGTTCATTTTCTTTGGGTTTTGTTGCAGAATTCAGCTGGAAAAAATCCAGGGTGCGCTTCTTCCAAGAAGTAGCACTTTGGTGGTTTGTGAAAATCCCTTTTCCCTCATGTTAAAACCTTGATTTGTATGTTACTCTATGTCCCCACCCCCAGCGCCCTAGTATTTTAGCTTCTGATGATGTATGAGGAAAAAAAAATCTGTATTCTGTAACTGGGGAAATATATTGGAGGTATCCAAAAGGAACATACTTCCTTACAGATAATTTTTAAAACAGGTGGCAAATGAAACAGGGCACACTGGAAAACAATTCTGCCCTCATTCATGTATATTTTCCATCATCCAGCAAAGATTTATTGAATACCTGTTATATGCCAGGCATTGAACATTTACATTGTGTATTTCATCTGCTTTTTCTTTTTGTGATTTGCTTGAGCAATTTAATTCTATCAGGACAGTGATAATAGGAAGTATTTCCTACATATGAATGGGCAGCTTCTGACAGATTTTCTGTAGAGAGAAAAACATACCTATCCAGTGAAACAAATGACTACTGTGTTTTCCATTCACAGAAGTAATAGGTGCTAATAGTTCAAATGCCGAGCAGTATGGAGTGATTAAATTTAAAAGTAACAGCCCTTCATAATCCAACTCCAGAGGTTTTCACATTAATGGATTGGTGTATATCCCCCTAGGTTTATTCTTTTTAAAAAAAATTGGCAGCCGGGCGTGGTGGCGCACGCTTGTAATCCCAGCATTCGGGAGGCTGAGACCAGAGGATCTGGGTTCGCGGCCAGCCTCAGCTACCTAGTGAGGCACTCCGCAACTTAGTGAGACTCGGTTTCAAAATAAAGAATAAAAAAAATAGGGCTGGGGGTATAGCTTGGAGGTAGAATTCCCCTGAGTTCAATCCCCAGTACTGCAAAAAAAAAAAAAAAAAAAAATTGGCTATTGTGACTTGTGCAGCAATAAACCCGGATATGCATGCATATTATTTTTTTATTAATTTCTTTTTTATTGGTGCATTGTAATTATACATCATGGTGAGGTTCAGACTGGCAGAAACATACATGCACACAGCACTTGCTGTGCGTTCCCCACTCCTCCCCCCATAGATAATATTTACATTGATCACCCCCAGGTTTATTTTTAAGCAATAATCTATAATCATGATATAATTTTATTTCCAGAAAAGGAAAACAGACAGTGTTTCTTTTCTGTAGTTCCTGTTGGTCATTTGCTAACTTAACTGGTTGTGGAGCACTTTCCTCCTTAACCCTTAGAGAACTTCCTTGCTGTTTTAAATGTGTTCCATTGAGTAGCATCACTTATTCCAGCTGTTAGCTATTCGGGACATTCTCGTTGTTTGTAATTTGCTACCATTTCCAACGATGCCTTCCCTGGACCCCCTTGTAGCTAACTTTGGGCATTTCTACAAATACTTCTGTGAATAGACTCCTAGCTGTGCATTCCTGAGTCAAAGAGATGGGCGCCCTTTTCTTGCTCATTCCTCGGTTGGTTGGTGTATGAAAGGTCAAGACCCTTCACACACGCTGAAATGTTCTCTTTTGTAATCCTTCCCCTCACACTGTCCTTTTCTCTACTTCTGCACATCTCAAAATATTTTTAAAGCAAGCCCCAAATGGTGACATGCGTTTGAGGGAATGACACTCCAGTTTTGAAAGGAAGCAGAAGTAGAACATAGCTGAACCTTTTTGGCTAGGAGCAGCTCTGGCTGCCTGTGAATGAACAAAAATAGTCTCTTCTCTCCCTGGAATCAATGCCTTGTGACTTCCGGCTGCCGCAATCCTTTCTCCTAGGACAGCAAAGCCCAGGTTCACTTTTCATTGTGCTCTTGAGGTGACCTGGATGACAGAGAACAATAGTCATGAATATTTGTGGGGGAGCTTAACCAGTGGCCATCTTTCTGTAAGACACAGTGGCAATTCCATGAATTTTCTAAAACTCCTGAAAACTAATATAATCATCTCAGGATGCAGCATCTTAGTGAGGCCAGATGAATCATTCCTATGCTGGGAAAACTTAGAAATAAGCTACTGTTATTTCTAGTTCTGCTGCTAAATTATTTATTAACACACATATCTCCCCAACCCTTGCATTTTGTGATTTTCAACATTTTTTCTTTGTTAAAACTAAAGCACAAGCCGGGCATGGTGGCACAAGCTTTTGGGAGACTGAGACCAGAGGATCCAGGTTTGTGGCCAGCCTCAGCTACCTAGTGAGGCACTCCACAACTTAGTGAGACCCTGTTTCAAAATAAAGAATAAAAAATAGGGCTGGGGGTATAGCTTGGAGGTAGAATGCCCCTGAGTTCAATCCCCAGTACTGCAAACAAACAAACAAAACTAAAGCACATACCTAGACACACTAAAAATGCAAATCTCATCCAATGGGATGTCTCTAATATTTTTGCTTTTGTTTTTCTTGGGCCATGCTTAAATGAAAGACCTGTGTGGCCCCGGTAAAGAGATACGGAAGGGGACCTTCTCAGAAGACTGAAGACGAGGATCCTCTGCTCCTGGTCGATTTTGCTAACTCTGTCCAACAGAGGGCAGTACACTTCTCTCATTGGCTGGCTCAAGTTTGGAAAATGGTGAAAAACATGATTTTCAGCATCTCGGAATTCAAGTGCCTTTCTCTTTATCAAAAGCATATTCATTGCACTTCTGAGAATAATACACCTATGAACATTCCAAACATAGGGAGGATATTGGAGACTTAAGTATTCCTTTTGCTGAACCTAGTTCCAACATTTAGTCAGAACTATGAACAGAGCAAAAAAGTCTCACTTTCCTGGCAGGACAGAAGATTTGGTTTTGAAAATTTTAGAACTATAAAGATGATTTAATCACCCTGTAATTCCAGTTCTTGGGAGACTGAGACAGGAGGATCACAGGTTCGAGAACAGCATTGACAACATAGCGATAGACTCTCAGCAACCTAGTGAGACCCTGTTCCAAAACAAGGAATAAAAAGGGTGTAGCTCAGAGGTAGAATGCCCCTGAATTTCCTCTCTCTCTCTCTCTCTCTCTCTCTCTCTCTCTCTCTCTCTCTCTCTTTCTCTCTTCTGCTCCCTCTCTCCAACACTTCATTATGAAGTATTTTCTAATGTCAATTTAGATGTTTCTTATGTGGAAAAAATAGAGGCTGGAGACCTGAGGAGTTTGAGGGCTGGGAAGGGGGGCCAGGAGCAAGCTTACCTGGTTTTGTTGATGGCAGGCCCTGTCACTCTTGGCAAAGAAAAAGTGCCATCAATTACAAACAATCCCGTGCTGCCTTTTCTTAGATTGGCACACTGATTTCCTGTCTAATGAAGAGTTGGGCCCAATGCCAATCACTGTCTGATGGCCAGTTAGAGTTTCCATCCTTCAAACTCCACAGCAAGGGAAACTGGGCTGAGAGGAGACCAGGAGGAGAGAAGGTAAAAGGGTAGAGGAAAGCCAGGACACACTGCCAAGACCCACGCTTTGTTCCTTCTGGGTTGCCATCCAGAGGTGGAAGCCAGCCTCCTGCAAGGCCTCAGCCTGGGTGTTCCTTCTACTGATAAAACCTGACACCTTGCTAGGTTCCCACGGCTTCTTCCCCAATGGTGGCTTGTCTCCCAAACTGACCCTCAGGGATCACAGTAGGGTGTTTAATACCCTATTGAGTCCCCCCAGGAATCTGATTTGCAACCATGCCTCTCTTTAACCAATAGGATATGGCAGAAGCTGCTCGTGGGCTCTTGGAAGCCATGTACTGTGTAAGGAATGAGCTCCCCTACTGGAGAGAGTGCTCCCTGCCTGGAGAGAGTGCTCCCTGCCTGGAGAGAGTGCTCCTTTGTGGAGAGAGAAATCACTCGCAGGGACATCAAGGTGCCAGGTGGGAGCAAGGAGGCCATTTGCACGTCCAACCCAGCAGTCTCTAAATAACTCCAGCACCGGTCACTGTCTGATTGCCACTGCATGAGATGTCCCCAAGTAGGACCAGCCGAAGAGCCACTCAGCTGAGTCCAGTTGACTCGTGATAGAAGATAAAGTATTTGAGGCTGTTTAGTTGAGAGTGGTTTGTTACCCAGCGTTAGGTAACTGAAGCATTTGCCCTATTGCTTCAGTGCTTTCTGGTTGGATGGTCTTGACAGCCTGTGAGACATGGAGGCTGGTTGTCGTAGGAACCAGGCCTCCTGCTCTGCAGCCACAAAGAAGGACCAAGTGAACTGTGGTGCTTGTCGGACAGACTGGTGTTTCTGCTGTAACTCAGGAGAATTGGGTTCCACGCCTGGATCTGTTACCAACTAGCTGTGTGGACCTTGTTCAAATAAATTTCCTCTTTTGACAAAGAAAGTTAGGGAGGCTACTACTTTCCCTTTATTTTTCTATGGCAGACGTTATGAATCAATTGTGACTTTACTGAGCCTAGACTTGGCTCAGTAAATCCTTCTTACCACAAACAGCCATAACTTCCTGATCAGAATTGCCCATAAGATGAGTCCTACTTGCTACTCGTGGACTAGACATTTCTAAATTCTCTCTGAGTGCCTTCAAAAAATAAATTCACCCCTTGAAACCATTCGGTGTCCCTCTGGTTCCATGCTCCTCAAAAGGGTCAAAAAGATCTTGTGTGGTCTGAACTTTGTTCCTTCAGCCTCATCTCGCCTGGTGCCCCATCTTCACCGTATACTCAGACTCACAGGGTTCACACTTTGCTGTAGTGACGCCCTTGATTAGCTCCTATCCTGCTTAAATGCAAACTCCTTGAAGCCAGGGACAGTTTCACCCATCAGTGCCTGTCTCTAGCACCCTGAGGTGCCTAGAATCTACCACAATTAGATCAATCACAAAAAAGTGGCTTAGGAATACGTTAATACAATTGCTGATGATGCTACTTCACTGCTGTGCCTGGGGTTTGTTCTTGGGACTCTAACCTTTTCTGGGCATCTTTAGCACAGGATGCAATCAAGCTGTTGTGGGTGTGAGTTTTGCAACTAGAACACCTCCAGAAATTAGGCCAGCCAGAGGGAACCTAATAAAGTCCACAGCGTCACAGAGTCTCAAAAAATCCTAGGTTAATGTCACCAGGGTCATGAAACCAAATGCTGATGGTCTCCTTAAATTGCCTAGGCTAACCTCGAACCTGTGATCCTCCTGTCTCAGCCTCCTGAGTACTGAGATTACCAGCATATGCCACTACTGTGTCTGGCATAAATGCTCAATTTTAAAATTATCATTCTGTTTACTTGTATTTTATTTTTCTTATCTCTTTTTTTTTTTTTTTACTCTGCCACTGAATTTTGTCTAACCTTGGCTGCACAAGGAGTCACCCCTAGTAAGGTGCCTGAAATTCAAATCCTGCCATCTGTTTTTATATTTCACTTCCAATTCTTTGACAGTTTTTCTTTCTATTGCTGCCGTTATTGTTTTTGTGTGTTTGCAGTCTGATTCTAAACATTCTTGTTGACAGAGGGTAGCTAGTTAGAATCTCCTCTTCTAAAGATGGACCAGTGGAGAGTCATTTTGGTCCAAGGGATGCTTTCAGATACTAGAAATGGCCGTGTTCTGGGAGTGAGAACACCTGTGTACAGTGCTCCCTGATTGGCTGTGTAATCCTGGCAAGCAACAGTGCTCCTAGAGCCTCCGTTTCCCCATCTGTGAAATGGAAACAACCGTTAACTGCTCGTGATCCTCTCAGGGCTGCTATGAAGGTGCTCGGCCAGACTGTCTGGAACTGCACCCATGCCAGCTACCAGACACAAATACACATGAGGCTGATCAGGGGCTGCACGTTCCCCGGAAGCAGGAACAACCCAGGGGCAGGCCCAGTAAGCAGACCAGGGATCTGAATAATTAGGGTGTTATTTAAATAGATGCGTGGTCCTGTGGAGTTCTGAGAACTCATTTGCCAGAGCTCACCATTCTCCTGGTCAATGGGGCTTGACTTGATTATCCTTCCTCTGGGTTTCAGGAGATGTGGGCAACATTGGAGATGTGTTAAAAATTATCTAAATAGGATTGTCCCCCTCCTCCCAAGTGATAGTTTCTGTGAGTGATGGGGCTTTCATCAAGTAATTTTGTAGGTGGATATAAATCTGAAAACAGAAAATGCATTCCCTAGGTCTCTGTCTTAGGGCTGGGAGTATGTGTGGATAGAATGCTTCATATTTAGAGGTTGGGGGGGGGTGGCAAAATAAAACAAAGAGCCTAAAGAAGCAGCCCCGACAAGACTCAGCCTCATCACGCTGGTTTCGCAGAAGCTGCCAAACCCACCTCCCTCTGCTCTCTCCCCGCTTGGCAACCTGCAGGCAGAGATTCACGCTGCTGTTTTATTGTTCTATGTACTCGTACAACTTGAAATGTTTTCAACAAAGAAATAGCAATGAAAAATGAATTAATGAAAACATCACTTAAATATGAACATGTAAGATAAAGAAATAACCCATATTGCAGATTCCAAAACTACACTATGGAAAATTGTGGGGGGAAAATGCAGAAAATAAAAACCACCCACAGTCATTCCACTCAGAAATAACAGTTCAAGCCTTTTCTTGACACCTCTTTTAATGTGCATACATAAATCTACATAGAAATGCATGGGCAGAATCTAATCAGGCTGGATATACATTTTTGCGCCTTCCTTTTTTTCTGCTAACATTATGCTGTAAGCTGGTTTCTCCTGTATTGTTGAATAGCTTTCAAAATCATGACTTTTAATGGTGGTGTAATTTCATCTGCTGGATGGAGGGTGATTTATTTAAATACTTCCCAGTTGTTGGAAATTTAGATTAAATTGAAATAACTTTTCAATGAGAGGGGGGAAATGATGCTATTTATGAGACAACAATGATTTCTCACCCCGTGTGGGCGACTAGCAATAAAAGTCAGTGATATGATCCGGCGTGTGATGAAAGTTCCAAAATGGCCAGGAAATGGATGGAGAAGTCGTGAGGGATGAGTGAGTTATTAGTGTTGATTATTTATATGGTATAGTAAAGATATACAGTACAGGACTAGCGTTTGCTTGTCAGCGACTTAGAACTGGCCCGGGATGCCCAGAGCTGGGGAGCAATCCCACAGAAGAGTGAGAGGACAGGCTCAGGCAGCCCTGGTGAGGTCCGTGGAGAGGCTCACCCCACCTTCTCGGCGCAATACATCCCTTCTTCCCTGGGTTGGCTTTTGCTTCCAAGGACCATGCTCTAGTCCCCTGACAACCGCAGGTGTATGTGTGTGTCTGCAGAAACTCACACGCAAGCAGGAGAGGGAAGAGAGAGCAGAGTGCTTCCTTTGTGTCGCCAATGTTTTCGTCTCCCAGAATGGCAGCTTTCAATAACCACACCCCCATCCTTGTTAACCTGAGAATCCCAGAAGAGCAGAAAGCCTCTGCAGCTCACGCAGACAAGGCAGCCAGGAATCTTAGCTCCAATTTACAGTCAAGGAAATAGAGTCAAAGACAGGTGCAAGCCGGGCATGGTGGTGCACACTTGTCACCCCAGCATTTGGGAGGCTGAGACCAGAGGATGTGGGTTCTCGGCCAGCCTCAGCTACCTAGTGAGGCATTCTGCAACTTAGTGAGACCCTGTTTCAAATTAAAGAATAAAAAATAGGGCTGGGGGTATAGCTCAGAGGTAGAATGCCCCTGAGTTCAATCCCCAGTACCGAAAAAAAAAAAAAAAACAAAAACAAAAACAAAAAAAAAAAGGTGCAACCACATGGTAAGATTTCTCTTTTCAAATGACAATCTAGGACTGACACTGAGGACCTCAAGTCCCAAGTCATGGCAGCACCCCACTATCTCCATAGGTCATAGAACTGGCTCTGCTCCCCTTTCCTGTTCATACTTGCTTAGAAGCAAAATCTCTTTGGCTTAAGTAGGGAGAGATGATTTGAAGAAGATGCTTTTCCTCTTAGTCCCACAAATAGGACTCCCCTCAAACTCCCCAGCACCCTTGGTCTTTCTTTCCTGCTTTATTTTTCCCTAAAGTACATATTCCACCTAACAAAGTATAGATTTTACTTAAAAGCCAAAATGTCTCTCCATCAGAACTAGAAGTAAGCTCTCCCAAAGTGTTGTGTCGGCAGTAGGGTATAATAGTAATACCATTTCTTGAGTATCTACTCTTTGTCAAAAACTTTCCAACCACTAATTTTAATTCTTGGGAAATAAATATTCTTCCTGCATTAAAAAAAAGAACGTTGTTCTTTCTTGCAGTGCTGGGGAGTGAACCCAGGGCCTTATGTGTGCTAAGTAAGTCCTCTGGACTGAGCTACACCTTAGCTCTTTTTTCTCTTTTTTATTTTGAGACAGGTCTAAATTGCACAGGCTGGCCTCAAACTTGCAATCCTCATGCCTCAGCCCCCCTAGTAACTGGGATTACTGGCACACACTTTTACTGGTGTAGGAAACTAAACCTCAGAAGGGTGACTGGCATGCCTCAGGCCCACCCAGCTGAGATGGCGGCGAGATGAGATGTGGTCCAACTCAGCCTGGGTTCAGAGCTGCTTCCCCTCATATCTCGCTACGTTTAGAGAGTTGAGAGGTGACAGCTGGGTCACTTTGCATCTAGTTGTGTTGTTCTTGTCTGGTGTGTAGGTGATGGGTGGGGGACAGGGAGAGGTTCTGCATCCCAGGACTTCTAGGAAGAGATCCCTATTTCCTAGTTCCCTTCGCAACTATTTTCACCCTTTAAGCTCCCTTCTTTCTCCGAAATGACTCCTTGCTTTTTGGAAGCATAGAGTTGGACTCTTTTAAAGTGGCTCATAAATGGGCTTATCAGACCCTGCTCTGGGTTCCAAGAAACAAAGAGCCCTTGGCAGCCCAGAAAGGTGGACTTTCAGAACACTGGGCAACATCTTAATTAAATTAAATTTTCTCCACTTCTATGTGTCTTTCTGAGCTGGAACCAAGCCCTGGATGTAGGCATAGTCCAAAACAGAGACTGGGAGTTTTTGCAAAATGGGTTAGAGAATCGAGACATGCATCGTTTCTAACAAACACAGTTGTAAGCCTGTGTCCATTAACCTAGCGGCTGGTGGTTCCTTAGAGAACCCCATGCACAGCCATGGCCCTACCTTTAGCTTCCTTGGATTAGTGGTACGGACTCCCCCTCTCTTTTTAAATAACACCCAGAGACTTTTTTTTTTTGCAGTACTGGGGATTGAACCCAGGGGCATTCTACCTCCCAGCTACACCCTCAGCCCTATTTTTTATCCTTTATTTTGAAACGGAGTCTCACTAAGTTGCGGAGGGGCTCACTGAGTAGCCGAGGCTTGCCTCAAACCCTGATCCTCCGGTCTCAGCTTCCCAAGTACTGGGATTACAAGCATGCGCCACCACACCCAGCCCCTGAAGACTTTTATCAAAGAAAAATCTTGTCTCGAGACCAGTATACAATCCAAAAAGATAGGGGTGCTTATGGAGGAGGTGAAGTCTCTGTCCTATGGGCCAGCAAGCCTTTTCTATCTCCCTCCTCGCCAGTCCTGTTTCTCCAAACCTCCGGAAATCCTGGGAAACTACTTACATAGATCATCTGAGGCCAGAGAAGATGTCTTTTAACAGCGGGGAAGTGGAGAGTCACCCCACAAGTCTCCATCCCCGACTATGGATGGGAAGTAAAACCTCTGAAAAGAGCATATCCAGGTGAGCGCAGGTGGGCGGCAGTTGTGCCCCTGTGCAGACCATGCTTAAGCCATCGTAGGCCCTGTGTCCCAGACACAGAAACTGCCAATGGCAGGAGCAACTGTACTGGGTCACCCACATGGGACAGGGGAGCAGTAGAGCAGAAGATGATGTGAAATTGGTGGTATCTCCAAACCATGGCCCATGGCTCTCTTTTTCTCCTTCCTTCCTTCCTTCCTTCCTTCCTTCCTTCCTTCCTTCCTTCCTTCCTTCCTTCTGAATGAACCCAGAGGCATTCTATGTCTGTGCTATACTCCCAGTCTTATTTTATTTTTTGTTTTGAAACAGGGTCTCATTAAGTTGCTGAGGCTGGCCTTGAACCAGCAATCCTCCTCTCTCAGCCTCCCAAGAACTGGGATTACCCACCTATGCCACCATGACTGGCTCCCTTTTCCTACCCTGTCTTGCCATAAACTTTATCGTTTTTATATGGTTCTGAGCAAGTAAAATTATGGATTAAATTTTATAATTCATACAGCTGATTTTATCTATTCATTTATTCTGAAACTATTCCTGAGTGCTGTTCCAGACACTAGAGAAATAGTAGTAAACAAGACAGATAAATACCATGTGTGTTTCACAATTGAGTCCTAATATTGGCAATTAGACACAGTATCTTTCCTCTGGGAAGTAAGGGCATATGTCACTCAGGACCTTCTCCTATGCGAATGCCCCAAAGTTGATAAATTTGCTCCTGGGAGGAGTCTTACTCTGAATTTCTTCATGCTATCAAAATGGTTATTTTAAACTGGCCTTTAAAATATATATATATATATATATATATATATATATATATATATATATATATATACTCAGATTTGCTGCTCTACTTATAGCCTAAATTTGAAACAGTTTGTGATCAAATGGCATTTTTTAATTTGTCTTGATTCATGTGAAAGTAATTTAAATTCACATTAGTATTCTGGAAAGTGATCATCAACACTTTTTAACTGATTTTGTAAACACATTTTGCTTCTAAAATAAACATAAACAGGAAAGGAGAGTGCTCAGTGTAGCTGAGGCATGAAGACACACACCCATTAAAGGGGGAGGGTAGAAATCCCCAGTGGAAAATGGGGAAGACATGTGAGAGTCATCGCACCAGCAGCTCGTTTTGTGAAAAACCTGCAAGAAAAACATGAATCATTTCAGATTTGCCTGATGGGGGGATTTCAAGCTACAGAGTTGTTTGTGTGTCTATCACGGATCATTGCAAATAATTAAGATGGGCAGGAGGTGGGAACTGATTAGCGTTTGATAAGGCAGGAGGGGAACGACATGTGGCAGGGGGGAGCAGAGTGGCCAGGCTGCCTCCACCTTAGCAGAGTCGGGGAGTTGGAGATCCACAAGATGGCAGAGGTTTTGTGGCCCAGCTTGCCTCCGGTCAATGCAGGGATCCCCTGACCTGTACCCCAGTGCAGAGCTGCCCAGCCTCCACCTGGACTCCTTCAGGGCAGCTCAGCTCCTCTGCCCCCAGTACCTCATTGTCCCACAGGCTATTGTCTCCAGTAGATTGGCACTTAGATATGCACCTTCTAAATTAGCAAAAACACATGGCTACTGGTTTAATGGGATCTAATTTGTAACCCTTTCTCCCAGACTACACTCTTTTTTCTTTTTCAGTACTGGGGATGGAACCTGGGGGCATTCTACCACCAAGCTACAGCCCCAGCCCTATTTTTTTATTCTTTATTTTGAAACAGGGTCTCACTAAGTTGCAGAGGGCCTCACTAAACAGCTGAGGCTGGCCACGAACCCAGATCTTCCAGTCTTAGCCTCCCAAATACTGAGATTACAAGCGTGCACCACCACGCCCGGCCCGGACTACACTCTTGTATCCCCCTTTTTCTTCTCCTGGTTGCCTCATATCCCTTACTTTCTTAGGCATCTTTCCCTAAAGGATGTGTTCTAGCCAGGTATGGTGGTGGATGCCTGTAATCCAGGACTGCAGATTCAAGGCCAGCCTCAGTAACTTAGTGAGACCCTTAGCAACTTAGGGGGACTCTATTTCAAAATAAAAATTATAATAGGATAGGGATGAAGCTCAGAGGTAGAATGTCCTTTGGTTCAATCCCCAGTACAAAAAGAAAACAAAAACAAAAAAAAGATGATGTTCTGTCCCTAAATGCCACCAACATTTTTTCACTCCAGAACTTCTACTCCTCTCATTTGCAAAAGTCCAGAGAAATCTGGAGGGTGGGAGAGGGAAGGAGCTCCTTCAGAAGGACCAGACATTCTATGGGCTTGTGCTATTGAACCACGACAGGACCAGGTGCAGCTTCCAGCTGGAGAGGGTACACATGGTTCAGGAGCTTGGGTTTGGGAGTCAGGCAGACTAGGGTTTCTGTCCAGCTCTGCCACTGGGTAAGACTGTTCCTCTTCCTGAATTTCACCTTCCTTATCTGCAAAAAGGATGACAAGGACATCTATTTCAAGTGATTGCTAAACCGATGAAGTGCGTACAAAGTAGATGTTCCATAAGTCTTTCTAGTCTTTTTCTAATTGTTTCAACCACTCCTGGTGCAAGAAATTGTCTGAGCCCTTCCTTCCTGGGTATGGATGAAATTCGACAAACACTGACTAGCAACTAGTCACTGACTGCAGATAAGTGACAAAGACAAGGTCTCTGCACCTGAGAAGCACCAACAATCACTCGTTGCTCTTTACAAAATTCGTGCAAAGAAACCAAGGAACCAAAATTCCCATTAATGGAAGAAAAGGAAAATAACCTATCTGCTTGAAGAGAGGCCCAGTTGCTCTGTGTCTGTTCACTTGAATCTGGTGAAGTAAAACACAGAATGCTTGGCCAACACTTAGCTATGGAGAATTCCAGCCTCTCAAAGCCTCAGTTGCCTCACCTATGAAGTGGAGATTCTGCAGCTTGCTCTCAAAGCCTCAGTTGCCTCACCTGTGAAATGGAGATTCTGCAGCTTGCTTGCCTGCGCCTTTAATCTCTTGTTCAGGAAAGAAGTAGGAGCATGGACATGACTTAGAACTGTGAAGTGCCCCGAGAATGTACGGTTGTTGCTATTGTTAGTCTTGGAGTGAGACACCTGGGAGCCTCCAAATTCTTTCCCAGACGCCCTTGACAACTCAGGGAAGTAGAGCCCTGGGGGGGGGGGGGGGGGGCGCAAGTGCAGGAACACTCTACTGGCCTCCCAGCCCCCATTTTGCCCCTACCCTAATGAGCCCAACTGGACTCTGGAAGAGCCATTGAGTCCTCAGTCATCAGCCTCAAGCATCAGGATTCTGGTTTCAAGTGACAAAGATGCAACTCAAACTATCTTAAGGGAAAAAAATTGGAATGCACTGGCTCATGACATTCAAAAGAGGGCTATATTGGGTTCCTGAGTCATAGGGCCACTTATAATACAACACTGTCTTTGGTAAGTGTTCCTTCAAAGCATATAATTTTTGGAAAGGACTGTCAATCATCCCTGCCTTCTCTACAGCCACAGTATGGCCCAAGAGAGGTGATGTGGGCAGTGCTGATGGTGCCTGCCTGACCTGAAGGGGGCAGACTGAAATTGCCCCAGAGTTCATTGCTGCTCCCTGAGCAGTCATCTCCTAGAGAGAACAGGAGCCGGTGCCTAAATACCCCAGTTGTTCCTCAGTGGATGTATATTGGGATAGAGACTTGGTGCAGAAGTTAAGGGAGAGCCAAACTGTGCAATGATCAAGATAAGCCAGTTATAATGCAATAGATTTGAAAAATCAGAATTAATGCCAAGCTGAGCATGGTGGCCCAGTTGGGAGGCTGAGACAGGAGGAATGTAGGTTTGAGGACAGCCTCAACAACTTAGCAAGGCCCTCAGAACATATAAAAAATAATATAGGGTTCAGTGTAACTCAGAGGTAGAATGCCCCTGGATTCAACCCTCAGTCCCATAAACACACACACACACACACACACACACACACACACACACACACACACACTTCCAGAGGGTACAAAATAAAGACAAGCATGGCTATGACTGAGTTTCCATTTGCCTAGGGCTCTGCTAGGGCCCAGCTGGACACTGGTGCGTCTTTTTTAACAGCTTATTTGCAAGGTCAGTAGTAAACGGAAGTGAGAGCGGCCTCGTGCAGAGGCTGAGGCGGCTTCTGGGCTTCTGAACAGACCAATGGGTGGTCACCTTTGCTCAGGGAGCCGTCCCCCATGAGTGCTGCCTGGAGCTCCCACAATGGCAAGGGAAAGGACTTGTGAGGATTGTAGGAAAGGACTTGTGAGGATCGCCTTCTGAGGATAAACATAGGACAGTTTCTTCTTTGATGTTTTTGGAGGAGGAGTCACAATTTGCACTATATAAGCCAACCTGGATAAAGTAGCCTCAGGAAAGTGAAGGTCATTTTAACTAACAAATCCCTTGCTCCCTAATGGAGGAAGCAAATGACAGATCAATACATTATACACAGTCGTGGGAAGTGTCTATGAACAGACTCTAAGTCGGTCTCTCTCTCTCTCTCTCTCTCTCTCTCTCTCTCTCTCTCTCACACACACACACACACACACACACACACAATCTTCCCCTTACATCTGGGGGTGCCCTTGCCAGGTAACTGAGTGCCACAAAGCAGCATATAGGAGGAGAATGGCTTCTTTCTTCAGTACACCCCAAATGACGGCACTGCCTAGAAATTAATGCCTCTTTTGTGTGGAGAATTTGATCCTCGCACCATTATACACTGGGCTTGGGGGAAGCCAGGCCCACAATCAAAATGTAATTGAAGTATGTTACCCATAATAGGTTCAGATGTTTGTGATCTTCAGCACTTTATGAATTCTGCAGCAGATGGGCGAGGGCCAGGTAGCAGGCAAGAACAGACCGGCTAAGGCGGGCTGGCACTCTGACAGGGCAGCCACAGCTGTGGTTCGGGTGGTATTCAGCATGCCCACCCACGGCAGCGGCAGCCTGCCTTCCTGTCTCTCGGACACGGCCGCCTTAATGAAGAGTGGAGGTAAGCACGAATCCCGGCTTTCCAGGGATCATAACATTTGAGAAACCCAGAAGAATCGACGGGATGGAAATGATGCCAAGTTCTTTCGCCTCTTGCTTTTCAACAAAAAGAGAGGGAACCTGCTCATAAAATGCGCATCTCAACACTTTTTGTTTTTCCTGGGCTTTTCATTTCTTTTCTCAAAAATTCTGTGCTGGAGGAAGGAACGCAGAGAGTAAAAGCTGATGAAAGGCATCTTGACTGGATATAAGAATTTAGGTGGGCTGGGGTCACAGACAGGACACTGTAGTGGCATTTCAAATCCTTGCTCTGTTCTTGCCCAATTGTGTGATGTTGAGCCAATTCTTCACCTGCCTAGCTTTCTGTTTGCTCATCTGTCAAATGACCAAAATAAACCCTGGGTCACAAGCTGCTCATCTGCATCACGAAAGGAGATACTGCGCTAATATGCATATTTATTGAGCACTTACTATGGGTCAGATGTTGGGCATCAACTCTTTGAAATCCTCGTGACAACCTGGTGTGCTAGTCCTCATTGCTAATTTCGCTTGGAGGTGAGAAAACTGAAGACAAAGAATTTCAATAAATTCCCCAAGATTATAGCCAATAAGAGGCGCACTTGCACAAAGCACTGTCAGCTCTAATGCCCACACTGTGAAGTACTGGGTTATACAGCCCTCAGCACCTTTCCTGCAATTCCAAACTCCAAAAAGCTCTGGAAACCAACAGTTCTAAATGGCAGCAGAGTTGGTCTTGACCTGAACTGTCTAGCAGCAAAAAGTTACCTGGATTGTCTTGAGGTCATTTATAGTTATTTGTCTCCCTAAACATTTATATCATACATATTCAGAGAAAAATATGTCAATTTGCTTGTAAGATCATGGGGTACTGCCCCAGTTGCTGAGGGGTTAGATAAAATATTCTTTACAAAACTTTGGAAATTCTGAATTCTGAAACACCTCTGGCAATGGAGATCTGAGCTGTCTTTCCAGGGACATCAAAGTGCTTTAGAAGACAAAAATGCAACTAGTCTATCTGCTTCAAAGTACATTGGCTCATTTATTCATTCCAATAATATTTATTACATGTCTAGCATGTACTAAGTTCCATTTTAGACACTGTGGGTAGGGTGAACCAAATAAAAGGTAAAGCTGGGCACAGTGGCACAAACCTATGATGTCAGTATTTGAGAGGCTGAGACAGGAGGATCACAGGTTTGAGGCCAGTCTCAGTAACTTAGCAAGATCCTCAACAACTTAGTGAGACCATGTTTCAAAATAAGAAATAAAAAAGGGACTTGGAGTGTAGTTCAGAGTCAGAACACACCTGAGTTCAATCCCTAGTACAATATAATATGTGTGTATGTATGTACATATATGTGTGTGTATATGTATATATAATTAAAACATCCCAAATACACAATGCTCCAAAATCTGAAACTTTTTGAGTACTGACATGATGCCACAAGTTACATGCCATGAAACTTTGTTTCATGTACAAGATTATAAAAAAAGATTCTAGGAGCTACCTTTGGGCTATGTATATATGATGTATATGTAACATAAGTGAACATGTGGCTGGACATGGTTCCATCTCCAAGATATCTCATTAGGTATATGAAAAGATATGCATGATGTATATGCAAAATCTGAAAAGTATATGAAGTCCCAAACACTTCTGGTCTCGAGCATTTTGGATAAGGATACTCAACCTGTATGTGTTTCCTGACCCACACAAAACTAAGTCTAAGAGAAAGAATAACAGGAGGAAATAAAAGCACATCTTTTAACAACAGAAGGCTGTGGACCAGAGTATCGAAGAATGCCTTGCATTCTTCTGACTCTAGGCATATACAACAGAAATGAGCATAACTTGTAATAATGGAGAAATAAAAGAATTTGGGAGAAAAACAACAACCCATAATTATTCTAAGAGAGTAAAACTGTGTGCCTTGAAATATGGAAGTAATTATCAGGTTAAATTTCTATGATCCCTGCAATTTCTATGAAACCTGGAAATGTTGGGAGTGTAGGCCTGGCATATCTCTTAAAGCAAAATTATACTTCTTTTTCACTCAGACTAAAAGGTCATAATTAAAGATATAATGAAGCTAAGCGAGTAATGGGATCTGTGATTCACAGGGGAAGCGCAGGTTGCCTGAAGGCCTCCTCGTGCCCCTGGGAATGGGGGGGTCACCAAGTCAAGTGGCCTTGGGAGGCCCCCCAGAACCCAGAGCCCTTCAAAGGAGAATGCAGAGTTGTCACTAGGGACAAGAGGAGGTGGCCTCTGAAAATACTGAGCCGGAAGAGAAGATTCTCACTTTTATGTTCTCTCAGAATTTTTAGCATTATTTTTCCTAAATGTTAAAGAAATACACTCTCATAGTAAAAGATTTTGAGAGCCCTTGTTTAAGAAAAAAAAGTCTCCAGGAGTGTGAAAAATATCACCATGTAATTGCTATAAAATAATCATCTCTACCCTGAGATGATTAACTATTATTCCTGTATTTAATATATTTCCTTCTAATTTTTCTATGTGTTTTTCATCACAGTTAAGATTTGCCTCTATCTAATACTTGGTAACCTCCTTAAAATTATCACTCCTAATGATAACAATAACAGTTCATTGGCCACTTCTGATGCGCCTCATTTAAATCCTTCAACAATCTCCTAGCCGCCAATTGCTTGGCAGTTGGCAATTACTGGCTATCTCTGTCCTTTGGTTTCCCGTCTGTAAAATCAGGCATTAATAGTGCCTACCATGTAGGATTGTTATGAGGATTTTGAATTAACTCATCTAGAACACTTAGAACAGTCCCTGGTGTGTGCTGAGCACCTGATAGTGTTAACTATAGTTACTACCCTGCTTTGCAAACAAGGAAGCCAAGGCATGACAGGTTCAGTAGCTTGGACAAGGTCAGGAAGGAGTGGGGAGCAGGCTCTAGACTCGAACCCAGGCAGTCTGATTAGTGTAGCGAGAGCCAAGTTTCTTTTGCAAAAAGGGGCTGGCGCTCAGTCCACGGTTGGGATTATGACAAAACATAGATATAGCTAATGGATTTACAGGGGCTCTAATGAAAGCCTGATTGCTAGAAAGAACATTGAGGGTCCTGAGGGAGAATCCTTCCTATGGAAAATTGGCATCTCTGAGTTCCTTGAGTGAGAAACTGTCTATATTCTTTACCATTGTATCCCTAGTTCCTAGAATAGCAGAATATCACCTGGCACACAGTAGACATTCAACAAGCAGTTGTTGACTGGCTAATTTTGCACACTGGAGTCATACTTAGCAAATGGCTTAAAGACTAGAGAGACCAATGGTTTCAGGGTGGCTGGTGACATCAGCACTTATCCTGACTTAGCCACCTTGGTAGAATGTGTTTTCTAAGAGAATGAGCCATGACATGCATACTATTCAAAGGTATCCCTAAACTCTGGAATGCTTGGGACTCCTCCTATGGGATTCCCATACTAACTTAGACACTCCTGAAAACTTATCTCCTGAAAACATCCTGGGCCAGCTAAACTACAATAGGGTTTCAGCTGTATGGTACTCACCAGGTGAAGGCAGAAACGTGGTTCCATGACATACACAGATGTAATGTTCTGTGTAGGGTACACAGTGAGAGAGGCAAAGCCTAAGCCAGGCAAATAGAGCTGCATTACTAAGCTAGGCAACACTTCTGGGCTCTACCTACTGTGATACCTCCATCTTCTCCAACTGTACATGACCCATTCAAAGGATGATCTTGCTCAGTTTGCAGGTAAGGTAACTGGAGAGGCACCAATAGGACCTCTGAGACAGTGCCCAGGGTCTCCTCCAACAGGAGAGTGGCCATGGGACCATTCTGGCTCATGGAGGTCTGCTGTGGACAGTGGTTCTAGAGTACAAGCTTACAAGACCTGAGTGCTAGCATCCATCTAGATTAGTCCTTGAGATATCCAGGGAGGAGAATCCCTCAGAAGCCTGGTTGAGGGTTGGGGGACTAAAATGGAACCTTTGAGTTGCAGTGTTACCTGAGCCTTGTGTAGCTGAAAAGGCAGAACAGAGCAGCAGCTTAGGCAGAGACTTTGCATGCTATTCAATTTCTTGAGTGGATTATCTAGCCTTTCCAGCCTCCGTTTCCAAATCTGTAAAATGAGAATAATCTCTACTCCCCTGAGGGCTTTTGAGGATTGAACACACAGAGGTGCTGGCATGTATCAGCTGTCATAGCTGGGCAGCCTCTTGCTTTGGCCAAGGCATGATCATACAAATTGATTCATTCCCCCCCTGCAATATCCCTTTAAGACAGGGACTGTCATCCTCTCCTATCCACAAATGAGGACATCAAGCTTCAGAAACCTTGAGCACTTCCTACAGATCACACAAACAAGAAGTAGTGAACCTAAGACTCCTGCGGGGCACTTCTGGATCCCCCAAATTGTATCAGGTAAGAAATTGAGTTAAAAGAATGAGCTAAGCCGGACGTGGTGGTGCATGCCTTTAATTCTGGCACTTGGGAGGCTGAGGCAGGAGGATTGCAGGTTCAAGGACAGCCTGGGCAATGTAGTGAGACTCACAGCAACTTAAGAAGAGCCCTGGGAGCCGGCTGTGGTGGCGCACGCTTGTAATCCCAGTACTTGGGAGACTGACACTGGAGGATCCGAGTTCACCGCCAGCCTTAGCTACTTAGTGAGGCCTTCCACAACTTAGTGAGACCCTCTGACCCTGTTTCAAAATAAATAATAAAAAATAGGACTGGGGGTGTAGCTTGGAGGTAGAATGCCCCCGAGTTCAATCTCCAGTACCACACACACAAAAAAAAGCTATTATCAACAACAACAAAATTTAACTTCTTTTAGTTACTATGGTCTGAACGTTTTTGTCTTACCCAAATCCCAAGCTGATGGATGGTATTAAGAGGCGGGGCATTTCGGAGATGAAGCCCTGAGAGCTGGGCCTCTTGAATGGGATTAATGCTCTTATGAAAGATCGCAGAGAGCTCACTAGTCCTTTCCACCACGTGAGCACAGAACAAGAAGGCACCATCTATGAACTAGGACCCTCCTTATCTCTAAATCTGCCAGATCTTGATCTTGGAAGCCCCAGGCTCCAGAACTGTGAGAAACAAATTTCTGTTGATAAGTCGCCCAGTGTGTGGGATTTTTTTTTATACAGCCTGAAAGGACTAAGATCCTAATGCAAAATAATTCTGGTGCTGAATTTAAACGACAAGCAGCCCCTAAATTTGGAGCATTGGGCTACCTGTTTCTCAAGCACTTGGTCCCCAAATATGACACCACCTTCCCTCAAAAATCCCATCTTATTTCTCTACTTCTCTGTTGCATGAGGGAGTTCCAAAGTGCCCAGGAAAATGATTATGACCCTGTGAACATGGAACTAATCAAGGGCGTGGGTAAATATCTAGAGGCTCATTGAGGCAGTAAACTAGTACTCAACCATAGGGGATTGGTGGATTAAATTATGATATATAGAGCTATGTATCTAGTACTCAACCATAGAGGATTGGTGGATTAAATTATGATATATAGAGCCTATGGAATAATACAGAGTTATTTAAAATGATGTTGTATAAATATGTCTTCCAGTAAGGAAGGTTTATCATAGAATATTATTACAACATAATATTGTAAGATACCTCATACACAATATATAGTAAATGTATAGAAAAGACTCTGGAAAGATCTATATTAACATGTTGCACCAGGCATGGTGGTGTATGCCTGTAGTTCCAGGAGGCTGAGATAGGAGGATCTCGGCTTCGAAGACAGCCTCAGCACCTTAGTGAGGCTCTCAAAAACTTAGCGAGACCCTGTTTCAAAATAAAAAATGGGGCTGGAGGTATATATTGGAGGTAGAATGCCCCTGGGTTCAATCCCCAGCACCACAAAGCAATAACAACAACAACAACAAAAACAAACATGTTGCACTGGTTGACTCTGAATGAGATTAAAAGGTGCATTTTGCCTATATGATCAAATAAGTTAGGGTAAATTGAACATACTACCTAGAGTTAATAATTGTCTTTTTTCCCAAAAGATGATTAGGGTCCAACCAAAAATTCTCTGAGTAGTCGGGTTAACATGCTCCGATGCCACATAATCGGCTGTCACCATCACTCCTAACACTTGATTGCTTGTTTATCGTCTTCAGGTGAACCACTTCATATGTCCTGGTTACTTGATTGCATTCTGAACCCCCACTAAGAATATATACGTTCCTGACTTGGGACTTTGGTCTGTTCCCCATCTGGCCCAGGGTATGTACACATCAATCTAAGCAATGAGTGTGCCTCAACTTTCCGGTAAGAAGGAGAAGAAGGAGATCTTCCTCTTCCACCTATTCCCCTTCCCCTTCTTCCCACTCCCATCCACACCTTCCATTTGTATTGTTTAGTACCCAGAGCACCATGCAGTACAGCAGGTAACCTTTGGCATGAGGATTTGGGATGTGTACACATCTCTTAAGCCATCCGTGGTTTGTATCCTGTATGTCATGTTTTCTTGTGCTTTCCTCCGGTTAGTCTTCAGGGATTGTAGCAGCTGCTTGGATGCTGAAGGAGGGCAAAATGTGGGGAATCTGGGTGGGAGACAGTAGGAGGCCAAGGGCCAGCAGTGACCAAAGGATCAGTTATTACTTACCCTGAGCTGTGCAGGTACGGGTGCTGTTAGTGGGTATTGACACACAGGGGAAAATGAGGCCCCGTGAAGCTCGGTGACTTGCCCTAAGCCCCTGGAATGCTGATAGACCTCTCCTTGAGACCCTGAAGTCCTCTCCACCATGCCACCCATTCTTTCTTTTTTGTTTAACCAAAATGGAGCAACTCCCCATATTGCACTTCTCACTTTACTCATCAAATACATTTTTCCATGTCCACAAATATTCTCTGAAACATAATTGCTAATAGTTGTCTTGTATCCTTTCATGTAAATATATCAGAATTTACTTAGCCAGGTGTGGTGGCCCAGGCTTGTAATCCCAGTACTTGGGAGGCTGAGACCAGAAGATCTGGGTTTGAGGCCAGCTTCAGCTACTTAGTGAGGCACTCTGCAACTTAGTGAGACCCTGTTTCAAAATAAAGAATAAAAAATAGGGTTGGGGGTGTATCTCAGAGGTAGAAGGTCCCTGAGTTCAATCCCCAGTACTGCAAAAAAAAAAAAAAAAAAAAAAATTA
Organism: Graphiurus murinus; assembly: GCA_004027655.1. NCBI lineage: Eukaryota > Metazoa > Chordata > Mammalia > Rodentia > Gliridae > Graphiurus > Graphiurus murinus. The sequence continues at coordinate 13,065 of PVLC010016414.1, read as the reverse complement.
CTTAACCAATGTTCTACAGCTGGACAAATTTGGTTATTTCCAAATTCTTTATATTACGAGAAACAGTGCACTGAACATCTTTGTTCAAAAGTTCTGTTTACATTCTCATTTCTTCAAATACAATTCAGTTACTTCTAACAATATTAATCATGACAGCTGCTCACTAATTCTGTGAGATGCTTTATGAAATTAAAGTTCTGCAAATGCAACTTTGGAGAACGCTGTGATTCTGGGTGATCCCAGGAGGCCCCTGCAGGGTGTGCCCAAACAACCTCCAGCCCAGCTGGAGAAGAACTGAAACTCCCAGTCTCATCTTCTGTGCAGTTTGGTTTGGAAGCCACCACGTGACAGGCTCAGCTTGTGTTTCACCTAAGGAAAGCTGTGCCGATCAAGGCCCAGGTGAAGTAGTAGAAGAAAAATCCACAGGGTAGGGAATGCCTGGCTCAGAACAACAAATAGCTCAAGGTCAGCAGAAGCACACCATCCATTCTTGTCTGATTCCTATTGGACTGTCACCTGCTGAGGTCAGGATATGTCTTTCACCCACTTCATAGCCCTTGAGGCCAGCATGGTGCCTGGCATTTAGTAGTCACTCAGTGAGCATTTAAATGTTGACTAAACTGCATACTGTAACACAGCTAATCAAAGGCAGAAAGCTTGTGCCTTCTGATTACCGTGCATCAGATAAAATCCTGGAGCAATTCACTTTTAATGTAACGAGTGCAGGGCCCTCCCTACTTGGGGTCGTTTCATATTCTGATCCTGGTTCTCATCCACCTTTTGTGATCAGCTTGCCTTCCTACTAGCTTCCCTTTAGTTGTTCCATTTTGAAACTGGACTTTGTTATAACAAGTTTTCTAGGCAGTCATCAAAAGACATTTGCAAACTGAATTCCATCCATGGCGGGGAGGAGGGGAAGCAGGAGTCCCCCAGTGTACTGGTCACACACTGGAAATGTTCCAAACATCAATGGCATCCTTGGGCCTCTTCACCAATGTTTGAAGAGGTGAGAGAGTTGGTTGGATGGGACAGCAAGCTGAAATGTTAAGGAGCTAAAGAAATTCTGCACATAGCCATACAGCCCCTGAAAGCAGGCTTTAAATAAAATCCTTAGCTAGCAGTTACTGTGTGTCACGCATTGTGCTAAACGCTTTGCCTAGAATTTTCTGTTTAACCTTCCTAGCAGCCTCAGGAGAGTGGTCTTATGTCCATTTTACAGAAGATAAAACAGAGGCCCAGAGAAGTCAAGTGACTTGCCCAAGAGCATACAGCTGGCTAGATTTAGAACCCAGATTTATCTGTCTCCGGAGTCCGTTATTAATGTTTTTCCGGGATACCCCTGCAGGGTGTCTAAACAACGTCCCGCCCAGGTGGAGAACTCCCAACACAGGCAAAGGACCTGAGCAGCCCCGCAGGGAGCCTCCCTTCCAGCCCCCAGCCCGCCGCCGCGGTGGCCTGGGGCGGGCGCTGTCTGGGGTGCTGCTGGCCGAGGGCTGGGCGCGCAGCTGCCGCGGGGTTCTGCATGGGCCGAGCAGATGGCGCTGGCGGGGGGCGGCCGTTTGACGTTCATAGCACTTTCCTTCGCGCATATGTTGCGGGCGGGGACGACCTCGAGCCCGCCGCCGAGCCGAGGCCGATTGCCAGCCACCCGGGATCGTGACTCGGAACCACACTCGGGCCGGCGATCGGCTCCATGGCGTCCACTCGTCCCACCTGGCGAGAATGACACATCGTGCTTCCTCCCCTTACCGTCAGCCTACAAGGAGGGTCTCAATCCCATTTTACACCTGGAAAACTGAGGCCCGAGAAGGAGCTGACCAGAGACAGGACCAGAGCTAGAATCCCAGCCGGCTGACTCGCGGGAGCGCTTGGTTTTGCGTGGGCTCCAGCACGTTCCCAGCCTCGGGTCCCATCAAACACAAGTTTTCTTGGTCTTGCTTGTCCGTTTCAAAAGCGATCTTCCTATTGGAGGGTCTGTGCATCTGACGTCCTTGTGAACCAGTTCCTCAATCCCCTCCCCCATTCCCTCCAAAGGTTCCTCAGACCTTAGATCAGGTGTCACTTGTCACCTCCTACCCGAGAGCCTTACCTGAATCCGCATCACAGGGCTGCAGCCCTGAGCATGGCGAGGACTGGTTCACTAATGCACACAATGCCCCAAATCGCAAGGTCCAGGAGGACAGGCAGTGGCTGCTTTTTGCTCAGCGTTCCGTTCTGTAGTATAACAGGCTCAGGAGAAAAAATGGTTGGATGGATGGATGGAGGAATGGATCAACAAGCAGGCTTTAATGAAAGTGCACCTGCTTCCTTGATTGCCCATAGGTCAGCTAGCTGGTCAGAGATGGAGGAGGGCAGGGAATACAAGAATAAAAGGCTATGGGGAAATCCTGGGGCCTTCTCAGCTGCAGCTTTTGGTAATCAAATGTGCACTGTGGTGCGTTCCCCTCTGCTCTCCCCGGCCCAGCCCTTCCCTCCTGTCCACAAATCGTCTTCCTCATTTCCTCATGCCGATAGATGAAGTGGCCGTTGATAAGATGAAACCAGGCTGGAAAGCACCCAAGGAGAAAGTTGGCAGTTTGTAAGTGGGGCTTTCAGTGGGAAAAGTGAGAAAATAGACATGGAAATGAATCCTTGAAGTTGTTGTTCTGACCTGCTTGGTGGGAGAGCCGGGGATTCCAGGACGTTGGAGAGCTTCCCAGATGGAAAGAGTTCAGATGCAACAAATATTTACCGACACCTGCTAGGTGCCAAGAGCTTTACGACAAACAGCATGGAGGACGCCTGGCACACTTGAGGCCTCCTCTGAGCCTCCCCCAAACTGTGGGAAGTGAGGTTCATTGCCTCCATTCTCCAGAAAAGGGAATAGAGGCTCAGGGGTCAAATGCCTCCCCAAGACCACCCCATCAGAACTGTATTTAGAAAAACTTCATTGAATCCAAATGTGATTAAAAAATAATCTCTTAGATTTGTTGGCATTGCGGAATGATTGCTTGGCTGTGGTTAGCATCTCTCTGAATGGATAAGTCAGCTCCTTGAGAGGTCTCAGATCGACAGAGCTTGATCTCCCTCCTTTACTGAATCCAGTAATTCTTTGCATTCATTGAAAAGACTCATAGCAAAAAGTCCTTAATGGGACTGATAGCTATGCTTATTAGTCCTCATTACTTTTTTGCTAAGTGGCACTATTAATGTGCCGAGCACTGTCTATGCACCAACTCATTTAAACTTCACATCACTCCAACAAAGTAGGCACAATTTTGTCCCTACTTTGTATAAAAAGAAACCAGACATCCCAGAACTTACATAACTTTCCCACAATCAAGAGCCAGGATTCAGACCCCGACAGTCAGCTGCAAGGGGCTGGCATGTGAATGGTTTCCAGGCTGTTCTCCGAGGAATCCCAGGGTCCTACCCAGAGGTGGAGGAGGTTGAAACGAAGGCTGGGCAAACCTGAAAACCCAGTGGACTCCAGCCAGAACAGCTCTGCTCTTATCCCTTAAGAGAATCTGCAAGATTTCATTGAACAGAGTACCCAAAGCTTTAAGCAAAAATTAAAGTTGGGAACTAACAGACAATACTGTTGGTCTGACAATTGTCTGGCTGTGCTGTCTGCAGGACAGTATAGTTCCTGCAGACCAAGCCTCTGTTCTCCCTGCATCGGCCCACAGTGCTCAGCCCTGTGTTAGTCACTGTAAGCTGCATCGGGTGAAACGTAGCAGAGCTTATTGGGGTGGCTGTGCTACCACATTTTGCTCTTTGTTCCCCCCAGAGCTTCCAGGGGCCCCTGAAGCAGAGGAGACTCTCTGGGGTCCACCTGCAAGCAGTGATCACAGAAAGGAAGGACTTTGTGCAGGGTCAAGGAGGAACTTAATGGAGATGGCCTGAGGGCAGCACAGAGAACACTCTTGTGTGGTGGCCTCAACTTGTTCCCAGGAATTTCCTGGAGTTATGGAGACAGAAAAGGCAATAGCCTCAGGAAATAGGAGCCTTAGGTTTGGGGGACAGGGGAAGAAACCTCCTCTGCCTTTGGGTGATGTTGAAGATAGAGGTTCTCACATACAATCAGCCTGCAGACTGCCTGACCTCGCTTCTTGCTTGGTTTAGATAAGTGTCTTCCAATGGTGATTGTGGTACGGGTGTGGCTCCCCAGCTCAGGACTATTAGGAGGTGGTAGAACTTTTAAGAGGTGGGGCCTAGTAGGAGGAAGTTTAGACACTGGGGGTGTGGCCTTAAAGGGGATATTGGGATTCCAGCCCTTTATTTTGTCTCTGTTTTGCTTCCTAGCCACCATGAGGTGAGCAGGCCTCCTCTCCTACATGTTCCCGCCATGGTATACTGTGCTGCCACAGGCCCAAAGCAACAGGGCCAAGCCATCATGGGCTGAAACCTCTGAAACTGTGAGCCAAAATAAACCTTTCCTCTTCTTAAGTTATTTATCTCAGGTGTTTTGTCATAGTGATGAAAAGCTGACTTACATACACCCTATTTATACCTCTTCCAATCCATGCTCACACATTTTTATGGTTAATATCTTTAATGTTACTCTTGATGCTTATTTCTTATTCATACCCTACTGTGTTCTCTGTTAGAAATACAACAAAATTAGATATTAGCAAAACTTAAAACTAAAAATCATTAGCAAAGTTTAAAAAACTAAAATCAAGTAAACAGATAAATTAAAACAGTCAAATGGAGAATATTCAAGTGGTAACATACTAAACAGTTATGGCAGTTGAGTTTCAAAACTAATGCTAATGCCAAGTGTGTTGGTGTATGTTTGTAATCCCAGTCCTTGGGAGGCTGAGACAGGAGGATCACAGGTTCAAGGACAGCAAGTAGTGAGACTCTTATCAACTTAGTGAGACCCTGCTTCAAAATAAAAAATAAAATAGAGCTGGGAGTGTAGCTTTGACGTAGAACACCCTTGGTTCAATCCCCAGTACCACAAAAAACAAACTAACTAACTAACTAACTAACTAACTAACTAACTAACTAACTAACCAACTACTGCTGAGTAAGCTTCCTGTGGCCAGAGTGAAAGAGGAAACACAATCCGTTCTGTGATCCCAATTTTCTATGAAGAGATGTTGAATTGCTCAGGGAATGCTGATCTTTTCTCTGAAACTAGAACTAAGAGAATTTTATGTGGGATCTGTCTACTAAGAAATGTAGAATGTAATATCCTCTACAAAAATCCTACAGTGAGTTCAATGCAGTTTTCATTACATAAGATACGTTGGCAACTTAACAGGTGAATTTGCACTTTGTTAAAAACAGTGCTTTGAGTTGGTAGGCATGGTTCTGAGGGTCCCCCTGAATGCCTGGGGGAAAAGTTTATGGAGGGATCATTGGACCCACATGTCCTTCAAACAATGCTCCCTGAATCATGCTCTTCTCAGCAGGGCCTTGGATGGACTTGAGCATTAGGCAACTTGGAAAATGATTATTGTGTTTGCCTGAGTAGCTCTAGATCCAGCCTCAGACTTTCTATACAGCCTAAGCCTCAATTCAGTGACTCAGTGAGCATTCTTCACATCAAAGGAAAAAGATGATTAATTTCTGTGAAGTGGATCTCAACCAAACACATATTTTAAAGTTTTTGTTGTTGTTGTTTTGGTACTGAGCTTGGAACCCAGGGGCATTCTACTTTTGAGATACATCCCCAGCCCTTTTGTTTTATTTATTCATTTTATAGTACTGGGGATAGAACCCAGGGGCATTCTATCTCTGAGTCACACCCTCAACTCTATTTGACATTCTTTTATTTTGAAACAGGGTCTCACTAAGATGTGGAGGGCCTCAGTAAGTGGCTAAGGCTGAACCTGAGATGCTCCTGTCTCAGCCTCCCAAGTACTGGGATTACAAGAGTGCACCACCACATCTGGCTCCTTTTATTTTGAAACAGGTTCTTACTAACTTGCAGAGGGTCCAAGTTCCTGAAGCTGGCTATGAACATACAATCCTCCTGTCTTAGCCTCCCAAATACTGGGATTTCAAGCATTTGCCACCACATCTGGCTTAAAATTTTTACAAATAAAATCTGCATTAATGTTGCAAAAGTGCCTCTCCCATTCCTTCATTCCTAGATCTTGGTTCAAGCAAATTCTGCTAAGTTGTGTAAACCTGGCCTTGATATTGCTGGTCCATTTAGTAGGTACCCCATTCATCTGCAAGGAAGGAAGAGAATAATGATGTCATCAATAATATTCCTACAGAGACTACAAGTCAACCAAGTTCTCCTCGTGTGGGAAGCAGTAATTTGTTTCTTGATATATGGGGATTGCTTTTCTTCAATAGCTGAGACCTAATCAGTCTTTGGAGGTGGTTATAATTAATAGGTAAGAAAGTGCAAATACATCTGAATTAATAGAGCCACTAGGTGTGACTAACTATAATATGATTACATGTGAAATTAACCCAGAGATCAAACCTAATCAATCCAGACTAATAACTGCCAGGACAACAATTTGTGGTTTTAGATGAGTTTACTTTGGAAAGAACTAAGGAAAATGAACTCTGTTAAAATGTAAAGGCTGTGTATTTTTAAAAGTGTGAGTAGCATATTAAGATTACAAATATGCATGCAGATGATATTAATGTCCAGATGTCAGAGAACCAAACCATTATTTATATTGGCAAGTGAGAGTAAACAAAATTAGAAAGTCAAAAATTAGTAAAAAGGAGCATAAATTTAAAGGATGAAAATGAAATAGTATAAAAGCTGAGATTCAACATTGCAACCTTTGCTATTTACTTGTCTGATTCCCAAAAACTTTAAAAAAATTACTAAATAATATTTTTGTGCATTGAAGATATAAGTTAAAAAGAGTAAAATAACCAATAGCTGTGTACTTACAATCTCCTTTTTTTTTTTTTTTTGCATGTGTGGTACTGGGGATAAACCTAAGGGCATTCTACCTCTGAGCTCTATCCCCAGTCCTATCTTCTTTTTAAAATTTTTGAAATAGGGTCTCACTAAGTTCCTATACACTGCTGGCCTTGAGCCTGCTATCCTCCTGTCTCAGTCTTCCAAGTACTGGGAACACAGGCATGTGTCACTGTGCCTGGTTTACAACCAACTTAAGATCCACATTAATAGTTTCATTGCAGTCCCTTGCACATCACTTCCTGGCTTCAAACCTTCTCCCCTCACCTGGAAAATAAACACCAGCCTAGATTTTGTGTTTCATTATTGGGGCACATTTTGTTGCTGGCCCAAATTCCTCACCCCTCACTGTATCAGCACTTTTTTCTATGTAACTCTGTACAGCCCTCTGGCTATGAGTAAGACACACTTCCCTATCTCTTTGGGTTTGGCCACGTGACTTGCTTAGGACAATAGAAGGGAGCAGAGATGATAGTTCTGAGCCACGACTCAATAACCTCCCAATGTTTCCACCTACTTCTTGCTGTTTTTCATCACCATAAAAAGAACACACTTGGCTAGTATCTGGTCAAAGAAGAGGATGAAAGACATGTGGACTGGAGCTGAGACTCCCCTGCCAAGTCCAGCCTAGATCAGCCAGGCCTCAACTAAGCCCCAGATCCATGAGAATAAATGATTGTGGCTTTAAGAGAGTGAAATTTAGGTCACTCCTCATACAAAATTTTTGTGGCAATTGCTAACTTACGCACATACATTCTTCCTTCTTTGGATAGCTTTACTACAACAAATTATTTTTGTTTTGTATGATTTGGGACTTTATGTAAAAGGTAACATACTGGTGAATTCTTCTGCATAGCTTGATTAAAAAGATCCCTACAGAAGTCAAGAGTTCAAAAAAAATTACAGCAGTAAGCAGGTAAACAGGCTTTCAAACAGGCTCCTTGCCAAGGCACATCCCCTGCCAGGTCCACATAAACAATCCAAGCAGCACTCAGATGATGCTAGTGGTCAAAATAACAGAAAAATGAAGGGCAAGCCCACTGTTTATGGATGCATTCCAATGAAGACTATGGCGAGAGCTGTGGGGTCAGGCAGATCCAGGTCCCAGCCCTGCAACCTCCTGTTCCACTGGTATACATTTCAGTAATTGTTGCACTCTCTGGGCCTCAGTTTTGCTGTCTACAGAATGGATCTAATAATCCCTCCCTACAGAAAATTGAAAGCAGTTTCATTCACTCCCCTCTGTGAAAGCAGAGGTTTCCATTCTGTAGTAGAGGGAATGGAAGGCAATGGAATTAAGGGCACAGGATGGAAAGGAAGGGGGACTCTTCTGTAGCATGGAGACCTTGTGAGTAGAAGGAAAGACATTTGGAGAGTATTCCTCTGTCATCCTCCCTTCTTGGTAGAGAAGGAAGCAAAGAATCTTCAGGCTCGAGAGTGAAGGATAGAGTCGGGTCCTATGGAGAAAACTACCAACAGCCAGAGGGGAAAAAAAGCCATCCATACTGCTTTGTGTAAGTAATCTTTAAATACTTAGAGGATGTCATCGTATATTTGATACCATAGTGATTTTAGAGGTTTTTTTTTTTTTAGTTCAAAAAATCCCATTTTACAGATGTGAAAAATGAGGTCCAGTGAGATAAGGTATTGATAAAAGTCATATAAAGACTCAGGGTACATGTGGGATCTGAGTTCTGGGCTTCTGACTTCTGTTCATTCTGGTGCTTATTCATCACTGTCTGTTGCTAGATTCTGTGTATTTCCTCTTGAGGAGTGTCTAGTTGCCATATTAACTTCTACAGTAGACTGAATGTTTGTGTCCCTCAAAATTCTTATGTTAAAACCCTAATCCCAATGTGATGGTATTTAGAGATGTGGGTTTTAGGAGGTAATTAGTGGAGCCTTCATAAACGGGATTAGTTCTCCTACAAGAAGAAGCCAGAGAGCTTTCTTCCATGTGAAGTTATAATGAGAAGTTGGCAGTCTACAACTTGGAAGAGGGCCCTCAGCAGAGCCAAATCCTACTGGCACCCTGAGCCCAGACTTCTAGCCTCCAGGATTATGAGAAATAGATTCCCACTGTCTATAGGACTTTGTTACAGCATCCTGAACTAAGACAGCTTCCCTTTTAAAACTGGGTGAGCTTGTTTCAGTCATCTTCCTTAGAAATGTCATTGCATAAAGCTGGGCATGGTGACTCCTATCTGTAATCCCAGTATTTGGGATGCCGAGACAGGAGAATTGTAGGTTTGAGTCCAGCCTCAGCAACTTAGCAAGACTCTCAGCAACCTAGTGAGAACCTGTTTTGAGACAAAAAATAAAGAGGTAGAATGCCCCTAGGTTTAATCCCCAGTAACACACACACACATACATACTCACAAAAAAAAAAAAAGAAAGAAAGAAAAAGAAAGAAAAGAAAGAAAGAGAAAGACATTTCATTGCAAAAACCTTTAACCAAGTTTTTGGTTCTCATCTGAACACTCCTGATCCTTTCCCAGTCAGCCTTTTGCCCAGCACCCCTTCATAACTGCTGCTGTGACAGCCACATCCTAAATCCAGTCATCAGTTCTCAGTCTTCAACTTGAGTTGTTAACAACTCCTTTTTGACATAGGTGGTCCCTCTTTCCTCCTGGCATCCCTGTCTCCTGTGGTCTCCTGGGCATCACACTTCCTGCCTTGCTCACTACTCAGTCTCCTGTGCTGTTTCATCTCCATCTTGCTGTCCTGCTGATGCTGGGGTGGCCCAGGGCTCAGTCCTTAGTCCTTTTCATCTAAACTCACTACTGATTTTATCCAATCTAAGTCTTTATATACTACCTATATGCTGATTAACTTAAATTTTATGTTTTCAGGCTGTCATCCCCCAGCTCCAGCTCCAGATCCAGTGTCTCACATAGCCTGCTGGCCGTCCCATGGGGAGGTGGTGACCAGGAGGAAGTTGTATGGAGCAGATAACCAAGAAAATTTGAGGTGTACTGTTCAAACCATCGAGTTCAACTGAGTCCAACTTACATCAGAGTGGATGCCGAGATAACATAAAATTATAAAAATTTACTACATATACTTAAAATGGATGCATTTATTATGGGTAAATTTTACCTCAATGAAATTTACTTTAGAAGAAAGCAAAAAAATGGGAAGAAATCTACAAGAATGGCAATAATCCCTGTGATAAGAGAAGAGTGGTAGGATACGGAGCTGTGCACGTTCTATAGTGTTACATAAAGACAGGCAAGCGTATGCGAGAAAAAAAATGCAAAGATAGATGAGGAATTCCTCATGAAAATAATCTTGTTTTAAACTCAAATTCCTTAAGGTGCCATTCTGTAAAAAGATGTCTCTTTGGGATCCTCTCTTGTGGCACAGAAGAGAAACAAATAGAACCCAAGCGCTCTGCAGAGCAATGAAAGAATTTTGAGGAAGCAGACAAGGAGCCCAGGAACAAAGGAAAACTGGGAAAAAGAGAAAGGATCAGGGGAAGAGAGAGAGGGGGGAAGAGGGAGGAAGAGAGGAAGAGAGGGAGAGAGGAGTCAAAGGGAGAGGATTCTGCAAGATGAAAGACAATGAGGCCTGAGGAGGACAGAGCCAGGGAAATGTTCCTGAGGAGGTGCAGCTAAGAGACTTAAATAGAGACATGTCTAACCTTCGATTTTCAGTGGTTTGCCATTAGTTACTATTGAATTTCCAGTAGAAACTCTCCCGTGCACAGCTCCCTGCTGGGGCTATCAAGGGAAAGGAACAAACCCTCTCTCACTGTGAGGTGCAGGAATAAATGGACAGGTGGAACATGTCAGGTGAGAGGAAGATCAAGAATTTGGTGGAAGAGCCGGGCGTGGTGGCGCACGCTTGTAATCCTAGCATTTGGGAGGCTGAGACTGGAGGATCTGGGTTCCAGGCCAGCCTCAGCTACCTAGTGAGGCACTCTGCAACTTAGTGAGACCCTGTTTCAAAATAAAGAATAAAAAATAGGGCTGGAGGTATAGCTCGGAGGTAGAACACCCCTGAGTTCAATCCCTAGTACCGCAAATAAATAAAAAAAAAAAAAAAAAGAATTTGGTGGAAGAATCAAAGTATCCAGAAGAAGCAATCAGGACGTGCACATTCCCAGAGTTGGGGGAGGATGCCAGACTTCCCCCCTGCATCTAGCACGGTGTCCACACTCTTTCCATTTAAGTACAGCAAGGTCGCACACTCCAGGAGATTACAGTCAAGGGACAGCCTGGTGCCAAATACCAGGGTCTACCTACGTATAGTAAAAATGTCATTAATCTTTGTTCGTTGTGGTGGGTTAAGATGCAAATCCTCTTTTGAAAACAGGAGCTGACTTCACTTGTTCTGAGTCTTTCTGAGTTAGTTAAAAGAGTTAGTTTAAAAATAAGATTATTAAGTTGAATAGGAAGAAAATTATGTTCACCAGAGCTTCTGGTTGGGAGAGGGGGGTGGCTGAAATTCTACATACATTCAGATGGAATAATTGGGGATGCTCTTTGGAGCAATAATAAGAGGTCACATTTGCTGAATGTTTTATGTGGTAGGCCCTGTTCTGAGTCATTCACAGATACTAAATCATTTAATTTGCATTAGAATTCTATGAAGCAGGCACTATTATTATCCCTGCCTAGAAGATGAGAGAACCGAGGCACAGCAGAATCAGGTAATTCATCCAGAGTCACAAAACGAGTGACTGAGAGGGTTGACACTTTGTCCCAAGGAGTTGAGAAATTACAACTGGTGCGTGTATGGGGGAGTGGTAGGGGGACTGTTTGTGCTACTGGCATCTAGCAGTAGGGATCGAGGATGCTGTTGGTTATTGTTTGTATCTGAAAAGTTCCCCAAAGTCTCCTGTTGAAAGCATGACCCGATGCAGCAAAGTTCACAAGTGGGGTATCTAAGCAATGATTGGCTCGTGAGGCTCTGACCTCATCAGTAGGTGAATCCACTTGATGGATTAATTGACACCTGAATGGATTATTGAGAGTGGAACATAGTTGGGGGTGGTATATCCTGGAAGAGTTTATCTTCTCCCTGGTGCCCCTTCCATTCATTCTCTCTCTCTCTCTCTCTCTCTCTCTCTCTCTCTCTCTCTCTCTCTCTCTCTCTCTCTCTCTCTCTCTCTCTCCCCTCTGTTTCCCAGTTCCTATGAGCTAAGCACAGCTGAGCAGCTTTCCTCCACCACACCCTTCCTCCATGATGTTCTGCCTCACCTACAGCCCACAGCAGTGGAGTCAGCCGACCATGGACTGAATCCTCTGAAACCATGAGTCAAAATAAATCTTTCCTCCTCCAAGTTGCTCTTGTCAGGTATTTTGGTCACTGCAATGAACAGCTGAGCTAACACACTGTTAAACATCCGACAGTGCACAAGACAGCCTCATTTTACCCACAACAAAGAATTATCTGTCCAACAAGATCAATAGTACTAAGGTTGAGAAACTCTGTTTATAGTCCAGGCTATGCCTCGTATCAGTTCAAGTGCATGGTGGCAGCTCCCCCAGGAGGTGTGCGCCTCAATCCCATTGGGGTGATACTGCCTCGCAGAGAAACCAGATGAGCCTGGCTAACTGCAGGGATTTTGTTAAAGCAGTAGAAATGCACAAATTAGGGACAGTAAGAAAGCAACTGAGCTCTTTGTGGTGGAAAGAAAGCAGTGAAGAAAGGCCACCGGTGGTGGTGGGAAAGGTGATTGAGGAAGGACACCTCTGGAGGAAAACATTGGGACAGTTTTGTTGTGAGGGGTGCATGCCAGCCCTCTTTTTCCATTTATAAAAAGAATCACTTTTTGTTACTATATTTTTTCTTGTCCAAGAATGCTTTCATACTAAACTCTAAACTCTCCAATGTGCCTATTAAGATCTGCATGGCTTTGTAGTGTTTTGCATAATGGATTTTCTTTCCTAAATAATAAAAAGAAGTAGAGAAGTACATGCCCCCTGACATACACATCACTGAATGGAAAGAGGCTGTTGCTCATGGGGAGATCTGACAGCTACACATCTCAGTTACTTCCATAGCCTGCTGCAAAGGAAGAAATCGGCACGCTGTCATGCCCCTGAGCACTGTCTGCAAAACCCTGGACAAGCTCCTCTGCTCTTGGGGCTGCATGCCGATGACCCCAAATTTCTATCTGTAACCCAGGCCTCACTTCAGAGTGGCAGAGACAGATGTCTTCATCCAGCTCC
>PVLC010016413.1:0-17725 GCA_004027655.1 Graphiurus murinus | reverse complement strand
TCGCGGCCAGCCTCAGCTACCTAGTGAGGCACTCTGCAACTTAGTGAGACCCGGTTTCAAAATAAAGAATAAAAAATAGGGCTGGAGGTATAGCTCCGAGGTAGAATGCCCCTGAGTTCAATCCCCAGTACCGCAAAAAAAAAAAAAGAAAAGACTCCATGGATGATTCTCATAAGCCCCCTCAGGGTCCTCATGCTATGATTAAAACAACTACCCCCATTTCACACACACCTGGACCCTAAACTGGAGATGCTGGAGTGAAGGCACACGTTTCACCAAAACCCAGAGCCCAGCCCAGGCCCCGCTACCTCTGCCAAAGCTCAGCTCAGTCCCTGGGTGGGCTCTGAGGCCGCCAGGGCACACAGGCAGCCCTGTTCTTTAGCCGTAGCCAGGACAGGGAGTAAACGGGTGCAATGGATGCATCTGGAAAGAGCTGCTAACCCGACACAGGACAAGTCAGCGGAGAGAAGCAGGAATTGAGCAAATGCTGAGCGAGTGAACAGAGTGGTCCCACCCATCCACGGAGGATAGTTTCAAGACATTCTGCCTGAAACCATGTATGGTACTCAACCCTGTAAGCACTGTTTTTTCCTATATAAGCCTTCTGTGATGAAGCTTAATACCTAACAGGCACAGCACGAGATCAGCAATAATAACAACAACAAAATAGAACAAGTATAACAATATACTATAGTAAACGTGTTTTGAAACTTGTGAATTATTTCTGGAATTTTCCATGTAATATTTGCCAACTGTAGTTGACCACAAGTAACTGAAACCATGGAAAGCAAAACCACAGGTAAGGGAAGACTACTGTACTAGAAACAGACTCTTCGGGATAGAAGAAATTTCACTGGCCACCTAAACTGGTTCACAGATGAAAGTCAGCTCAGTGCAGCTTGTGGGAGAAGAGAAGAATGAGGGTAGTATACCCTCGGCTTCCTCCTCCCAGACTGAGTTCTCGACCCTTGTACACGCTACCAGGTCTCCTGCCTTCCCTCCAGAACAGGCCCTGCTTACATCCTTCTGACACCAGCGGCTGCTGGATGGAGGTGCATGGCCAGGCCATACTGGGAAGTGACCGCCGACTACCTGGTCTCCTGGTGGTCGCCCCCCCTCCTCTGTGGCCTTATATAAACAGCAATGCCAGACAGAAGCGTGACCTTGAACCATCAGTCCAACAGCTCCAAGACCCAGCTCTGTACAGAAGTCACTGAGGCACCTGTCAAAACTAGACTCCTAAGCTCATTTGTATAAATTCTGATTCTATACAGCTAGATTTTTTTTTTGCGGTACTGGGGATTGAACCCAGGAACATTCTACCTCCAAGCTACACCCCCAGTCCTATTTTTTATTATTTTGAAACAGGGTCTCACTAAGTTGCAGAGGGCCTCACTAAGCAGCTGAGGCTGGCCATGAACCAGGATTCCAGTCTCAGCCTCCCAAATGCTGGGATTACAAGCGTGCGCCACCACGCCCGGCTCAGCTAGATCTTAAAAAGGTCCCGGGGTGATTCTTCTATTATTATTATTATTATTAGTAGTAGTAGTAGTAGTAGTAGTAGTATCCTGAGGATTAAATCCAGGGGCATTCTACCTCTGAGCTACACTTCACTCTTATTTTTTATCTTGAAACAGGGTCTCACTAAGTTGCTAAAGATCTCACTATATTGCTGAGACTGGCCTCAAGCCTAAAGTCCTGTCTTAGCCTCCAAGTACTGGGATGACACGTGTGTGCCGCCAGCCCCTGCTGACCCCAGGGTGATTCTGACCCAGCTGGTCCCAGACCCAGGAACCACTGAAAGGGACGCCAGAATGTACCACTGTTGCTGCTACCTCTGAATCCTGCAACCAGGAACTCGGACCCGGACCCTCTGTGCCTTTGGAAGAGTCCTTCGTACATGGCCATCCTGAGTCAAGTGGCAGGAAGAGCCAGAGAGCAGCTACATGCAGTGAAGTGGAAAGATCCGAAGCGGGAGGCAGGACCACAGTTCGAGCCTCAGCTCTGCCATAAGTCACCCCACCCGAACTCTCCATGTAGGCTGTGGTTCCCATAGGGAGAAAAACAAACACCGACTAGGTGATCTCAAAAGCTTCTTCCTGGTCCAGAAATTCTTTCTCCCCACGCATGCACAAGTATGTGCCTGAGAATTTATGTGCTGGGTCTCAGCCAAGAGCACGCACATTGAGAACAGTAAGAAAGCGCCATGAACACCACGCTAAGCCTGGCGGAGCACGTGCCGCACACATGCAAGGTCCTGCAGCCAATCCACAGCACCAGAGAAAGACCACCGCCCCCTGCTCATAGATGCTTCCTGGTCCTGCACTGAGGCTGGCCTTCACTGACCCTCACCAGCACCTCACGCAGCTCCTGATCACGAGTTCATTTCTTCTTACATAACAAACGACTCCTCTCTGGAGTTGGCAACCATAAAAGAAGTCAGTGACAATCCTTTTGTCCTGAAAATGCGTGTAGCCCAGAGAATGTACAATGTCCAGAACACAGCAGTGCCCAGTCAGTGTTTGTCAGACAGAAGACTGCAAACGTGCTTGCTCCGGGCAGCCCTAAACATCCCTGGGTTGATCTTACAACACACGTACCAGATACAGGTATTTACAGGTCTCACTGAGGAAGAAGCTCTCCATCCGGTCCTCCTTGGACTTCTCTATGACGTGATGCAGCGTGGCGTACCCACATCTGCAAAACAAGCGTCCAGTTAGTCCGGCCCCTGCTCCTTCCCGCTGCTGCTGCTGTCAGAAGCAGAAGTATTCTATTAACATAATAAACCAAATTATACAATGCCATATAAAAAACAAACTATGGAGCTGGGGTTATAGGGCAGGGGTAAAGTGTTTGTCTAGAAGCACAAGGCCCTGGAGCACCTATAAAATTGACTTATTCTCTAGGTATCCTAAAACAGTGTTTTCTAAGGGAACAGTTGTTATACACTAATGGATAAAGAACAAAAGCGGAACTAGTCAGGCATGGTGGCATACGCCTGTAACCCCAGTGCTTGGGAGGCTGAGAAAGATGGGTCACAGGCTCAAGGAGAGTCCCTGTTTCAAAATAAAATAGGGCTGGGGATGTGGCTCAGAGGTAGAATGTCCCTGCGTTCAATCCCCAGGACCACAGGAAAAAAAAAAAGAATTGGGTGCACTGGTGCACACCTATAATCATAGCTACTCAGGAGGCTGAAGCAAGAGGATCACAAGTTTCAGGCCAGCCTGGGTAACTTAGTGAGATCCTGTCTCAAAATAAAATATAAGGGTTGGGGATGTAGCTGAATGGTAGAGCACTTGTCCAGCATGCAAGAGAATCTGGGTTTAATCCCCAGTATTCAAAAAAAAGAGAAGCAGGCCACAAAATTAAATATAGAGTATGACTTTTATATATACATATATATGCACATCATATAAATATATTAAAAGGATTATATACATAAGTGCTGACTATGGTTATCTCTAGGTAGAGATCATAAAGAGAATATTCTATTATCTTAGCCGGGCGTGGTGGCACACGCTTGTAATCCCAGCATTTGGGAGGCTGAGACTGGAGGATCTGGGTTTGCAGCCAGCCTCAGCTACCTAGTGAGGCCCTCTGCAACTTAGTGAGACCCTGTTGCAAAATAAAGAATAAAAAATAGGCCTGGGGGTGTAGCTTGGAGGTAGAATGCCCCTAAGTTCAATCCCCAGTACCCGCCAAAAAAAAAAGGATATTCTATTATCTCAATATTTTCTGCACTCCTTAAATGACTTAGTTCATGTTTTATATGCATAACTAAGGAAACTCAGTTACTGAAAAAGAACAAACATAATCTGCTGAAACCTCGTAGAAAAAAAGGGGGGGCACATAAAAAGTAATTCCCAAGATATGGGGTTCTACACCAAAGGTAAAGCAGCTCCCTACAAAGTGAGTATTAATGATCTGTTCACAAATTACAATAAAAACGGGTATTTCCCCAGAAGAACTCCAAATAAATCACACGTGGCCAAGAGAACAAGGAAGGAAGCTGGAAGACTGACTTGACTTTTGTGTACTTCTCCAGACTCTGCAGAATGTCCATTCCCACGTGGAGGTAGAAGGGGTTCTTGGTCGCCTGAAGGGAACACAGGAGAATGTGATTCAGCCGGGGCCTGGACGTGCCAGCCATCAAGACACCACGAGGGGAGGGATTCCCCAGGGGACAAGGAGGCCTGCAGTGACCAGAGGAGGCGCAGGCCTCCTTGAAGGGTGACAGGTGAGGGGTTAAAGGACTAAGGTACTCTAGAGCACACACCAAAGCACCTGTGATTTCTTTAACCTAACCGGGGTTGGGCAATCTGCTTCAGAGACACTCTACTGTGGTTCTCCTGATCCCCATCAGGGCAGACTTGAGACAACGCTCACCCCGACATTAGCATATCAGAGAAGGAAGGCGGCTTCTGCTTTGCACAGCAGGGAGAGGCCAATGGGGACGAGGCTCTGGAAGCAGTCTACAGGACGGCGGCCTCCACACTCTCCTCCCTCCTCACCCAAGAACTCACTTCTCAGGCTGCTGCTCTTCTATCCATTCTTGTTTTTTTTTTTTTTTTTGTGGTGCTAGGGATTAAACCCATGTGTTCCACCTCTGAGCTACACCCCCACCTGTTTTATTTTTTATTTGGAAACAGGGTCTCGCTAACTGATGCAAGCCTCACCAGATTGCTGAGACTGGCTTCAAACCTGTGATCCCCCTGTCTCAGCCTCCCAAGTACTGGGATTATAAGGCTTGCACCACCATGCCCGGCTACATTCTTTTTTGTTGTTTTTGTTTTGTTTTTATATGTGTGGTACTGGGGATTGACCCAGGAATGTTCTACCCTTGAGCTACATGTCTGGTCCTATTTTATTTTCATTTAGAAACAGGATCTCACTAAGTTGCAGATGGCCTCACTAAGATGCTGAGGCTGGTGACAAACCTGCCATCCTCCTGTCTCAGCCTCCCAAGTACTGGGATTCAGGTGTACACTATCACAGCAGGAAGTCACATGCTTTTATTTTATTATTTATTTATTTATTTTGCGGTACTGGGGATTGAACTCAGGGGCATTCTACCTCCGAGCTATACCCCCAGCCCTATTTTTTATTCTTTATTTTGAAACCGGGTCTCGCTAAGTTGTGGAGTGCTAGGTAGCTGAGGCTGGCCAAGAACCTGGGTCCTCCGGTCTCAGCCTCCCAAATGCTGGAGTCACATGCTTTTAAATGATTATGTTGGGAAAGAAGGACCCCCCTGGGAAAGATAAAGCTTTTACTCCATCAATAGTTTAAAACTTAAGAGCCAGGAGTGGCGGCTCATGCTTGTAATCCCAGTACTTGGGAGGCTACGGGAGGTTACGGGTTCGTGGCCAGCCTCAGCTGCTTAGTGAGGCCCTCTGCAACTTAGTAAGACCCTGTTTCAAAATAAAGAATAAAAAATAGGACTGGGGATGTAGCTCGGGGGTAGAATGCCCCTGGGTTCAATCCCCAGTACTGCAAAAAAGCTTGGAGTCTGTATTTAACTCCTGCCTCCTGCCAGCCTACAACAGCAAAAGCAAATAACCCCAGGTTGAGTGTCTCTGGATTAAAAGTGCCCAAGGGGCGGCCTCAGAACTGTAAAGCTTAATCCCAGCATTCGGGAGGCTGAGACCGGAGGATCCGGGTTTGCGGCCAGCCTCAGCTACCTAGTGAGGCACTCCGCAACTTAGTGAGACTCGGTTTCAAAATAAAGAATGAAAAATAAGGCTGGGGGTATAGCTCGGAGGTAGAATGCCCCTGAGTTCAATCCCCAGTACCGCAAAAAAAAAAAAAACTGTAAAGCTGAAAAGCAGAAGATTCCTCTGGATCCTAAGAAAATAGTCTGTGTGAGGAAGAGGATGAAAATGGGAGCTGGGTATGCTGGCGTACGCTTACGATCCCAGGATCTGGAGACTGAAGCAGGAGGTTCATGGCCAGCCTCAGCTACTAGTGAGGCCCTCTGAAACCTAGAGAGACTCTTTCAAAAAAATAGGGCTGGGGGTATAGCTTGGAGGTAGAATGCTAGAACGCTCCTGGGTTGAATCTCCAGTACTGGGGAAAAAAAAGAGAGAGAGAGAGAGAGAGAGGCAGTAACAGAAAAAAAGGAGCATAAATACACAGGCACCAGGACTAAGCTTAAGAAGGAAACTCAGGTGGCGGCAGCTTCCTCATCCTCAGGGGTGCACAGCAGCACTCTACACCAGATTCGGAGACACCACGTACGAGATCACCTCTGCCCTTTCCTAAGAGGTTATCTAAAACTCATGAGGTCTCTCTCTCTCTCTCTTTTTTTTTCGTTTTCTTTTTTTCCCTTGTGGTATCAGACATTGAACCAAGAAGCATCCTACCTCTTTTTTATTTTAATTAATTAATTAATTAATTTGCAGTACTAGGGGCTGAACCCAGGGGCATTCTACCTCCAAGCTATACCCCCAGCCCTATTTTTTATTCTTTTTTTTTTTTTTTTTGCGGTACTGGGGATTGAACTTAGGGGCGTTTTACCTTCGAGCTGTACCCCCAGCCCTATTTTTTATTCTTTATTTTGAAACCGGGTCTCACTAAGTTGCAGAGTGCCCAACTAGGTCGCTGAGGCTGGCCTCGAACCCGGATCCTTCGGTCTCAGCCTCCCAAATGCTGAGATTACAAGCGTGCGCCACCACGCCCAGCTTATTTTTTATTCTTTATTTGAAACAGGGTCTCACTAAGTTGTGGAGGGTCTCACTAAATAGCTGAGGCTGGCCGCGAACCCGGATCCTCCGGTCTCAGCCTCCAGAATACTGGGACTACAAGCGTGCGCCACCACACCCGGCTCCTACCCCTTTTTTAATTTTTTTGTTTTGAAGCCAGGTGTGGTGGCGCACGCCAGTACTTAGGATGCTGAGACGAGATGATCCCTGAATTGAGACCAACCTCAGCAACTGAGTGATACCATTTCAAAATAAAATAGGGCTGGGGGCGCAGCTCAGAAGGAGACTGCCCCTGGGTTCAACCTCCAGTACCTTTTGCTAGGGCGTGCCCACTCTAGGCATCTGTCCCAGTCCTGCTGAACTGCATGGAAAGACAGTTTCTTAGAAAGTTAAGAGCTTCTGCTATTGTGTTTGTGCATAGATGAAGACTGAGTATATATGTGTGCATGCACACAGCATATCTGGCCTCAACTGTCGGGGAAAAGACATTTCACAGCTAAAGTGGCATTCCCTCTGGCATGGGAGCAATCGCACAAAAGATGAACATTATGCTGTTTTAAATATTAAACAAAAATTAACATTCAGATGAATCCCAGATGACTTCCTCTACAAATATCAAACTGAGTTGTCTTTTGGCAGAGAAACTATTATGCAGAACAGGGTTCCACAGCATACTGGTACCAAGATTTGGAACACCCAGAAGATAAAAATCTTCGTCTTGAATATTTAAAGACACGTGCCAGGTGCAGTGACGCACACCTGTAATCCCAGTATTTGAGAGGTTACGACAGGAAGATCACAAGTTTGAGGCCAGCCGCGCCAACTTAGCAAGACCCTGTTTCAAAATAAAAACTAGACCTGGTATGCTGGAACATACCTGTAATTCCAGTATTTGGTAGACTGAGATAGGAGGCTCATAGGTTGGAGGACACCCTCAGCAACTCAGTGAGATCCTATTTCAAACTAAGAAATAAAGTAGGGCTGGGGGTGTAGCTTAGAGGTAGAACATCCCTGGGTTCAACCCCCAGTATCACAAAAACAAACAAATAAATAATATTAAAAATTTAAAAAGGGCTGGGCGTGGTGGTGCACGCTTGTAACTCTAGTACTTGAGAGGCTGAGAAAGGAGGATACTGGGTTTGTGCCCAGCTTCAGCTACTTGGTGAGGCCCTCCACAACTCAGTGAGACCTTGTTTCTAAATAAAGAATAAAAAATGGGGCTGGGGGTGTAGCTCAGAGGTAGAATGCCCCTGGGTTCAATCCCTAGTACTGCAAAAAAATAAAAATAAAAATAAAAAAGGGCTGGGAGGGTATAGCTCAGAGGTAGAACATCCCTGGGTTTAATATCTCCAGTACCACACACATACACACACACAAAAGATGTGTGAGAAATAAGTCCAACAGTAAAGATCTGATTCTCTGCAAAAATGAGAAGTTAAAAATGGATTTGAGCTGGGTGATATGGCATACGCTTGTAATCCCAGTACTTGAGGATAAGACAAAAGGATCACAGATTCGAGGCCAGCCTCACCAAGTAGTAAGACCCTGCTTCAAAACAAAAAATAAAAGGGGCTAGGGGTGTAGCTCAGTGGTAGAATGTCCCTGGGATCAATTCCTAGTGCAAAAAAAAAAAAAGTGGATTTGGCTTCAGGCACTGTCTCTACCCTGTATAAACATGAATGACACTGGACACTAACAGGACGACATATAGGTGGTAACTCTATCAAGTCACCATGAAGCAACCAACCGTTGTACCTGGTAGAGGAGATATGTGGATTCCACTAACTCAGGCCTCAGCGGGTAGAAGAGCACATCGGGGGCCTGCAGCTGCCAGTTGTACCTCTCCGGGAGGGCCCCGTACCGTTTCCATATGGCGTAGTAAAAGGCATGGAGGCAGATAGCATCTTCTACATCGCCTATCAGAACCTAGGGAGAAGATACAGGTCACCAGGCTGAGAGGTTTTTCCCAAAGCAGAAAAAAAGACACAAAGGTCTCGGCATCTCCTCTCTCTGCTGGTTCTTATCTGATCTGTACACGCAGCTGGAGACAAAGCAACCTAAAAGGTACAGCCCAGACAGATGTCCTCCGTATCTGGTCATCAATGCCACACTGCCGTGGACTGCATGGAAGAGGTTAAATGTACTCAGAAACAAAGAACAAAGCTGGGTGTGGTGGTGCACGCTTGTAATCCCAGCATTTGGGAGGCTGAGACCGGAGGATCCAGGTTCGAGGCCAGCCTCAGTTACCTAGTGAGGCACTCCGCAACTTAGTGAGACCTGATTTCAAAATAAAAAATAAAAGCCGGGCGTGGTGGCGCACGCTTGTAATCCCAGCATTCCGGAGGCTGAGACCTGAGGATCCGGGTTCTCAGCCAGCCTCAGCTACCTAGTGAGGCACTCCGCAACTTAGTGAGACCCGGTTTCAAAATAAAGAATAAAAAATAGGGTTGGGGGTATAGCTCGGAGGTAGAATGCCCCTGAGTTCAATGCCCAGTACTGAAAAAAAAAAGAATAAAAAATAGGGCTGGGGGTATAGCTCGAAGGTAGAATGCCCCTGAGTTCAATCCCCAGTACCAAAAAAAAAAAAAAACAAAGAACAGCTGCGCGTGACGGCGCACGCCTGGAATCTCCGTACTTAGAAGGCTGATTCAGGAGGATAGCCGGTTTGAGGCCAGCTTCAGTAACATTGTGAGACTCTCCGCAACCTCCCAAGAGCATTTCAAAAGAAAAAAATTAGAGAGGGTGGGCAGTGTAGCTCAGTAGAATGCTCTTGAGTACCATTGGGAAAAAAAAAAAAGAACAGAGATGCATATCCAAAATTCACACACAGTGAGTTTTTGAGTACAGTTCTGTGCTTAATGTAGTGCGGCTCTGTTTGATATTCTAAGGACAGAATTCTTAGCAACTCTGATGACAAAATACCTGCAGTCCAGGGAAGAAGGCCTGCAGAGAGTCAATCCAGGTGTTCATGAGCTGCCCACTGAACATGTTCACATTGACGTAGAGTGGGGGGTCTCCTTCCCCTTCGTTGCAGGCTTCCCGCCTGCAAATCCAAACAGCACATGCAAACGTGAAGAGAAAGCTCACTGACGGAGCTAGCACTGTTTTTCCAGTGGCTCTGGTAGCTTCATTTAAATTGGAATCAACACTTTTCCTAACTTCTTCTTTAAGCTTTAAGAGATAAATTGCCTCTAGCTGTCTATACTAGACTCTGGCAGAAGATAACATCTATCACAGAATAAAGTTCTAAACTCAGCCTTTATTAAGATACTAGGATTTCACTATATTTTGCAGAAAGCACTTTGACATGCAGGTTTAAGAACACCGCTATGAAACAGAACTGATACACAGTGTGGGTCTCTGTGGGACTGACCTGAGTACCTTCTCTGGTACGTGACACGTGCCTACAGGATCTCATCAGGGATGGACTCTCAGAAATTACTAATCAGTTCAGGTTGGGGCCTTGAAAAGCAAAAATACTTAACCCTGACCAAAAGTCCTTTTCCTTAAACACAGCACTCACACAAGTGGTTTTTAGAAATGGGTCCAAGTGCTGGGTGTGGTAGCGCATGCCCGTAATCCCAGTACTTGGGAGGCTGAGACAGGGAGAATCACAGGTTCAAAGCCAGCCTCAGTACCTCATGAGGCCCTCTGCAACTTAGTGAGACCCTGTGTCAAAATCAAAAATAAAATAGAGCTGAGGGTATAGCTCAGAGGTAGGATGCCTCTGGGTTTAACCCCCAGTAACAAAACAAAAAAGGGAGGGTCCAGGTGGCGCACGAAGCTCTTAGCTTTAACTTGAGTTTGGCCATTTACCATGCAAATGCACAGTCCTGAGGAAGACAGCGTGAGGGCAGGGCAGCAGCCACTGTAGTTGGAAACGGCTCTCCACACACTCTCTTGCCACTCTGAATGCGCAACTGAGAACCGCAATCCATGCTGCTCCAAACAAGCTCAGAGGGAGAAAAAGGTGGTAACTGATCTTTTTTTCATCAGGAATAAAGACCAATACTATCTTTTTTTGGCGGTACTGGGGATTGAACCCAGGGGCATTCTACCTCCGAGCTATACCCCCAGCCCTATTTTTTATTCTTTATTTTGAAACAGGGTCTCACTAAGGGCCTCACTGAGTAGAGGAGCTGGCTGCGAACCTGCGATCCTCCTGTCCCAGCCTCCTGAGTCCTGGGATTACAAGCGTGCGCCACCACGCCTGGCTCTATACTAGCAATTATTTGCAAAGAAAAGGAATAAAACTAACTGGACAATTGCCCTGTACCACTGTTCAGCGAGCGATTACTGCTACAGTTAAAAGCAGGATCTGCCATCTCCTCTAGATGCCGCTGTCCAAAATGGCCCCCAGTGGCCTCTGTCTTTTGGGAGGGCCATGCTTGGGTCTCAGGATTGGTCTGGGTAACCAGCTGTCTGGCAGAGGGTTGGCATATTGTTCACAGACTGAATAATGAGGGCACTATTTTCCTCTCTCTCTCTCTCAGCTCACTCAATCTAGGGAGAGCCAGAGCTACCCTATGAAGAGGCCTCTGTGGCAAAGAACGGGAGACCTCCAGCCCACAGCCAGTTTGGAACTGAAGCCTGCCAACCACTTGAGGCTGGAAGGAGACCCTCTAACCTCACTCAAGCCGTGAATGGCCGTGACCCTGGCCAACAGCTGAATGGCAACCTCCTGCAAGACCCTGGGCCCGAACCCTTGGCCGCGTGGCTCCCTGATTCCTATCCCTGTTTAAGCACTAGGTTTTGGGGTACTATGCTATGCGACAGGTAACTAGTACAGATCTTCACCCCAAAAGATTGACAAAAAACTAGGAGAGATGGTAAAGAGAGCAGAGACAAACAGACCCTGGTAATTTATGTTAAGAAAAATGGTGCAGGAAGCCGGTGTGGTGGTGCACACTTGTAATCCCAGTACTTGGGAGGCTGAGACGGGAGGATCAAAGTTTCACGGCCAGCCTCAGCTTCTTAGTGAGGCCCTGTTTCAAAATAAAGAATAAAAATAGGGCTAGGGTATAACTCAAAGGTAGACTGTCCCTGGGTTCAATCCCCAGTTCTGCAAAAAAAAAAAAAAGAAAGAAAAATGGTGCAGGTTCAAGGTCAGCCTCAGCAAGCAGCAAGACTCAGCAATCTAGTGAGATCCTGTTTCAGAATAACAAAATAAAGGCAGGCGTAGTGGCATACGCATGTAATCCCAGTAGTGGGAGACTCAGCAAGAGGATCACAGGTTTGAGACCAGCCTCAGCAACCTAGCAAAAGTAAGTCAATGAGTGAGTGAATAAATAAATAAATGGGCTGGAGTTGTAACTTGGAAGTAGAATGCTCCTTGGTTCAATCCCAGTACTGACCCCCCACCCCCCACAAAAAAGGAGCCAGGTATGGTGGCACAAGCCTGTAATCCTAGTACTTGGGAAGCTGAGACAAGAGGATTGCAGGTTTGAGGACAGCCTCAGCAAGCAGTGAGACTTTCACCAATCTAGTGAGATTCTCATCAACCTAGTGAGACTGTTTCCAAATAAGAAATAAAATCGTAGTGGGGGTGTAGCTCAAAGGTAGAATGTCTCTGGGTTCAATCCCCAGTACTGTCACAAAAAAAAAAAAAAAAAAAGAGAATGCTTCAGAATGTAAATTTGCTTTAAAAGGCAACAGAAGCGATATTAAGGAGACATACCCTCTTCTTAAGTAGTTCTGAATGCTCTGATAAGCAGCATTGAACATTTCTAGGTCTTCTTTTTCTCCAAAGAGGATGTAAGATTTCAAGAGGTATTCATAGAAGGAGTCCAGCCCGGCACCCAAGCCACTCTGCTTGCCAACCCAATGGCCAGTCTGGATGTTCACGACATTGCCTGCAGAAAGAGAAGAGGCACTTCAGGTTCTGATCATCTGGAGGGAAGGGGACAGGCTTCTAACTCCAGCCTCACTGTTTCTCGGTGCTGTTCTCCTTGCTAAGGAAGAAAGGAGTCGGTGCGTGGCCCTAAATTTCTTATCAGTCCTATCAATTATGTGAATAGCCAAGAGATCTTTCTGATATAAAATGGGGATAAACATTTAATGCAAAAGAAAAATAGATTATCCACTTAGCTTTTCCAGATTGACAAAGCATTTCAACCCCCGAAGGGGGATTCATAGCCTTTAACTCAGTAATGTCATTCCTAGGAATTTTCCTGGGGGAAAAAATGATTATAAAAAGAAAAAGTCCAGACAGGCACATGCCTATAATCCCAGCTATTGGGGAGGTCGAGGCAGGAAGATTTCAAGTTTGAGACCAGCCTGGGAAACTGAGCCAGACCCCATCTCAAAATAAGAAGGGCTGGGGGTGTAGCGCAGTGATAGAATACTTATCTACCATGCGCAAGGCCCTGGGTTCAATTCCCAATACTGAAACAAAAGAAAAGAAGAGAGATGAAGTCTTAGCTGGGCATTGTGGCACACACCTGAAATGCTAGTACTTGGGAGGCTGACACAAGAGGTTTGAAGATTAAAAGACAGCCTCAGCAACTTAATGAGACCGTTTCAAAATAAAAAATAAAGAGGGCTGGAGGTGTAGCTCAGAGGCAGTGTCCTTGGGTTCAATGCAGTATGAAAAAAAAAGACAAACAAAAAACTTATGTCATTCACCAGAAGATTATCTGTAAAATGGAAAAAGGAGAGAGGCATAATTTAAGTGCTTAATGCCAGAAAGAGAGCTAATAGATGATTGTGTAGCTTTTAAACATGACAACTATGAAAACAAGGTAACAACTTGGAAACGATGGGATGGACAGCCAGATGTAAGGCAGAATAAAAAACTCTTACTTCTGTTAATACACTATAATTGAATATATATAAAATTTGCACATGCCAGGCTAAAAGTGCTTATGGAAAGCTAACAGACTGACAATCTTGATGACACTAGTCAACCATCTGGTGACAGGTTGACAATTTAAGTGGTCTTCTTTCCACTGCTGTTAAGTACAACAAATTTCTATATAAATTTTAAAACATGAGAAAAAAAAATCACAATCACTTTTAAAAAGCAAAACTTTTACAGTGACCCACTATGATTCTAGAACAATCAACCAAATTATTTCCCAAAGTAAAAAAGGAAGTATGTCCCAATAATAGAAGGTAAAAACCTACTTTTGAGTTCACGAATACAGATTATTAAAGATGAATGATGAATACATAGGGGTTATTATTATTTATTTTTTCTCTTCTTGGTCCTGAGGATTGAACCCACGGGCATTATACCTCCAAGCTACACCCTGTTTTTGTTCTGAAACAGGGTCTGCTAAGTTGCTGAGGGTCTCACTATTGCTGAGGCTGGCCTCCAACCTGTGATTCTCCTATCTCAACCTCCCAAGGACTAAGATTACAGGCATGTACCATCACTCCCAGCTAAGGGGTTATTATTTATTCTACTTTCTTTCCAGTATTAATGTTTGAAAATTTCCATAATTTTCAGAGTATGTTGACCAAATACTCTCAAGAGGAAAAAACCCACTGAATAGGTTTAACCTGAGTCTTCACCCTACTATCACACGCGTGGATTTTTTAAAAGGAGAAAGCTGTTCCACAGAAGACTCTAAATTCCTATATTTAGAACCTTGTATTAAAGCGATACAATCTGCCTCAGAGGCAGTTCTTTTTGTAGCATTTCCATTAACAATAATTTTCAAGTGGAATACACCAAGGAAATGCGAAAACATCATTCTTTTCCATCAACCTCCACAGCCTCCCTCGAAGCGAAAGGTCACATGAAGAAATTGGACATGGCAGACCCAGAGGGCCATTCATCCTGAGCTGTCTGTTTTCAGACTCAGGGGTACAAGGAAGAAACGGTGAGGAAGGAGAATGCCCGAGAGGACGGGAGGAAAGAGGACGTGTGTCCTGGAGACGTGATGACAGAGAAGGTGCGCGTCACACCTAGTAATCCCGTGTCGTTGCTCCGGAGGTTCCACAGGGCCTTCACGGCTCGCCTGGCCACCCACTCAAACGTGGAGTCCCCCAGTAGTCGGCTCAGAATCCCGAACTCCACCAGGAGGGAGCCAGCTCCCGCCGTGCACGTCTCGTTATTGCTGTCAGGAGGGACGCCTGTCTGGAGATTCACCTGGGGCAGGAAGCAGGAGAGGTTGCATGGCCAACTTCAGAACTCCCAGGCTGGAAGGCCGCGTCACCGACAGCACACACAGCTCATGAACCCCGCTTACCACGGTGAGAGGCAGTGCACCACCAGCCCACGTTACACTCAAGATAGACACACAAGTCCAATTTATTTATTTATTTATTTATTTATTTTGCGGTACTGGGGATTGAACTCAGAGGCATTCTACCTCCGAGCTATACCCCCAGCCCTATTTTTTTTTTTTATTTTTTATTTTGAAACCGAGTCTCACTAAGTTGCGGAGTGCCTCACTAAGTAGCTGAGGCTGGCCGCGAACCCGGATCCTCCGGTCTCAGCCTCCCGAATGCTGGGATTACAAGCGTGCGCCACCACGCCCGGCTCCACAAGTCCAATTTAAAAGACACAAACAATAAGAACTCTGGAGTCTTGTCTCATGAATAAGAATACGCCTTCAGAGAAACACTATACATTCACAAAACCAATGCTCTAGTCCGCTTTGTTGTGTGTGTGTGTTCTTTTTGCTTTGTTTTGTTTTGGTTACTGGAATTTGAACCTAGGGCCATTTTATCTCTGAGCAAAACCTCCAACTCTTATTTATTTTGAAATAAGGTCTCGCTAAGTTGCTGAGGCTGGCCTCCAACCTTCAATCCTCTTTTTTTTTTCATTTTTCCTTGTGGTACTGGAGATTGAACCCAAGGGCATTCTACCTCTGAGCTGCACCCCCAGCCCATTTTATTATCTTTATTTGGAAACAATGTCTCCCTAGGTTGAAAAGTCTCATTACTTGCTGAGG
The DNA here is from genome assembly GCA_004027655.1 of Graphiurus murinus. Lineage (NCBI taxonomy): Eukaryota > Metazoa > Chordata > Mammalia > Rodentia > Gliridae > Graphiurus > Graphiurus murinus. The sequence continues at coordinate 2,124 of PVLC010016413.1, read as the reverse complement.
CTGTCCTCAAACCTGCAATCCAGCCAGGCGTGGTGGCGCACGTTTGCAATTCCAGCATTTGGGAGGCTGAGACCGAAGGATCTGGGTTCGCGGCCAGCCTCAGCTATCTAGTGAGGCACTCCGCAACTTAGTGAGACCCTGTTTCAAAATAAAGAATAAAAAATAGGGCAGGGGTATAGCTCAGAGGTAAAATGCCCCTGAGTTCAATCCCCAGTACCGCATTAAAAAACAAAACAAAAAACCTGCAATCCTCCTGTCTCAGCCTTCCAAGTACTAGGATTACAAATGTGTGCCACTATGCCCAGCTTGATCCTCTTGTCTCAGCCTCCCAAGTACTGGGATTACAGGGGTATGCCACCCCCCCCCCCAGCTCTGATAGGTTTTTTCATAGTCACACACACACCAGGCTCTGGGGTTAGAGGAAAAAGCAAGGTATAGGACCACTTCTAAATTTTTTTTTTCTTTCAGTACTGGGGATTGAACCCAGGGACATTCTACCTCCGAGCTACACTCCCAGCCCTAGTTTTATTTTTTATTTTGCAACAGGGTCTCACTAAGCTGCAGAGGGCCTCACTAAGTAACTGAGGAAGGCTGCGAACCTGGGATCCTCCTGTCTCAGCCTCCCAAGTACTGGGATTACAAGCTTGAGCCACCACGTCCGGCTTACTTCTCAACTTTAAGTGAGGCACTATGAACTCACTACTGCTCAGGATACATAAACGAATTTCAGACTGGTAGAAGGCAGGCTCAGCTTCATCACCAAGGATTTGCGGTTCAGCAGTCTCCCCTGGTTACCTAAAAGCTCACTCAATTCCCAGAGGAGGTCTGGCTTGGCAAATCAGATGCCACCAAGATACAATCTCACTCTACACCTTGCATTTAAATCAGCACTAACTTGCTGGTCTGTGCAGGCTTTCTTTGAAAGATCCTTGTGAAACACTCCAAAGAACGTTCACTGACCTCCTGTAACATCCATGTAAGGATCTTTGGGGAAATACACCCAAGTAAGAAATGAAGACAAATTCCCCACAACATTTGGTCGCAGGGATATAAACCGCACGTGTAAAAGGACTTAGGTATACTGAACACGTCACTGTGTGCCCAGGACACAGTAGGTGCTCACTAAATGCTCCCAAGGATACCACTTTCCGATTCTACTTCACACACATTGCTTCTAGCAAGGACTTTTAACTGAGGAAAACGGGGAGTTGTCAAACACAAAGGGACAAAGCAGTCCACCTACCCGAGGATAAGGGATCCCTGTCTTGGTGTTTTCAAAGGCAGGGAGGAGCCGCACGGCCAAGTCATGGGCCATGTGCAACAGTTCATTGTCATAATCCTTAATGGCCATGTCGCCAAAGGGCTGCTTGGAGTCAGTTATTATTCTGTGAGCAGAAAGGAGGCTTCCCAGAACCCTAGTGGCAGGAAGAACAAAAAATAAGATAAAATCACAGAGCTCGTAAATGCACACAATCCAATTCAGAGTGACAGAAGAGGCCTCTATTTCCTTATGGGAACAGCTGTCTGGAGCCAGAAGGACCTGACCTAATGGGCTGCCAAAGTCCTTTCCAGCTCTAAAAAGCAGCTGATTTGTAGTTCACTGCATTACTGACGGGGAGAAGTGGAATCGTTCATCTGAGACTACTAAGAACAATACCATCTAAGGCTTTAAGAGATTTGATCATCTCAATCTTAGCACATTAAGAAAAGAGACAGTACTACTGAAGTATGCCAACTGTTCTCAAAATACATACCATCTATTAGTTCTACTAAATTACTCTTGACTTATCTCCTTTGGGGAAAAAATAGCCATATCAGAAACAGAAAAGAGCAAGACAACAAATACTAAGTAAATGCTGGAGTTTTTGCTGTCAGGCCACTGATGAATTTCTTCAACTAGTAATAGGCAGGAAGGGGAGGAGGAGGAGGAGGAGGAGGAGGAGGAGGAGGAGGAGGAGGAAGAAAGGAAGGAAGGAAGGAAGGAAGGAAGGAAGGAAGGAAGGAAGGAAGGAAGGAAGATGAGGAAAGACTTCTCAGCTACCAGCTTAGATCTATGTCCCTTGTATGCCCATGAACGTCCCATTCCATTAATTGGAAGTGGATTGTGCTATTTTTCAGAACAAA